>VBVQ01001887.1:0-24367 GCA_011636635.1 Tetramorium simillimum | reverse complement strand
GGGGGGGGGGCCGGTAACGCGATCGCGCTCGCATTGCCCGCGATTATTTATTCATGCGACTCTAATTGAGTAGAAAGCACCACGCTGCCGTACATTTATTTCCCACCGCGATATCTTTCAGATCGTGAGCGATAAGGAGTCATTAAGCGTGGCGAAGCGTGAAGTATCGCCGGAGCCTTGACACGCCGCTTAACCCGATTCGAGAACACTTTACACCGGGCGAATGTAATTAAAGGCGAGTAAAGTCGTCGTCGTCGTCGTCGTCGCCGTCGGCAGGTGGAGGAGGGAAATGGGAAAGCGCGCAGGTGATTCAGCATACGAGAATAACTTACATACGCGCGTTGGATCGCCGCGCGCGCCGACAGGAGTTTCCCGCGGAAACTCCGGAGGGTAATTTCATCAGCGTAAGTGCTCCGCAGCGTGAACGTACATCTTCGACACGTCGCCATTCTCGGCAGTGGCGCGCGTTAAAAATACGCGCCGTCGGATTATTTAATATCGGTCCACCGGAGGGGAGTCAACGAGAAAGATACGGCCGCTAATGTACGGCGCGGCTCGAGCAGCGCGAGACGGCGTATAGTCGGTTACAGATAATCGCCGCGGTCGTAGAAGTCAGGCCATTCGGACGCGAAATTGTTAACTTAATTCCATTCTCTAATTCAATTAACGCCGCGCCTCCGTGCCAGACCGTACCTACCCGCCGCCGTACCGCCCGGATACCGTCCGCCGCGTGATTAAATGGAAAGTACTTTCGCGCGCGGGGAAGCGATCTTTCACGCTTTCCACGTTTCCGGAGCGGGTAACAGGCGAGCATGGCCGAGCTCTACATCCCGACGGGTCTACCTTAGTAATCTGCCTCAGTGACGAGGTGCACCGCGCCGGGGCATTTATTTCCGGCTCGTCCGTTCTGCTCGTTCTCGCGTTACCTCAGCGTCCACCGCGGTGTTACGGCATTGCCGCGCCGCGCCGCGCCGCGCCGTCTCGCCGTGAGACGCGCCGGACACTTCGAGTGCTGTATGCGCGGATCATTATTCAACCGTATTCTCGCACCGAAAATGTGCAATCCGAAAAATCCCCCTGGGAAACGTATATTCCCAGCGTACCCGCCGCGAAAGAGATGATAACTCTAATAAAGCGAAAGAGTTGTATTATTGAAAACTTTGTAACCGTAATTCATTAATTTGAAATATATCAGGGAATTCGTGAAGATCATCATAAAGTTACGTAATGAATATTCGGAAAATTTGATTTTCTCGTCGTGAGTTCTCGTTAATCAATTCTTAATTGCGCAGCATTGTATCCCGAATATATCATAAATCTACATTATTAAACGTGTTTAAAATATATTACTCCCATTTATGTTCCTGAAATATGTACACATGAATTTGATATTTAAGTGTTGCGCAAAAAAAAAATGAACGACCGCAACGAGCATGCGAACATAATGTAAGCGTCTCAAAGTAAAATCATTTCAATGATTTGAAGCGAGCGTAATTTAATACAGAGGAAGTTTAGAGAAGGCGAGCACAGATTTCTGCGAGTGGAATTGTATTCAATTAAGGAGAAATCGGGGTCTTTAGTTGGATGAACTTGGCATACGTAACTAGCAGAAGATATTCAAATAGAACGTTTCCGAATACATTGCAAAACCGCATAAAGAAAGAATAAATCGCTAAAGAATAGCAGTTCCACAATCAAAGGACCTTTCCGCTTTTAACTAATAATTCCACGTGCATGCACATTTCTACTCGCAGCAAATCGGTTAAATCGTTCAAAATCCCATTGTGCTATCTCCTATTTACATTTTATTCGTTACAGTCACGTAAATCTCTAAAAGTATTCAAGGGAATTGCTAAATTTAACGTGTTTTCTTTTGTTTACTGTTATTATAAAAATATTCACATAATTCACAAAATCGACGCTATAACAACATAATTTTATAACGACGTAACTGCACGGTGCGGATATATTCCACGGATTCCACTCGAGTCTATCGGCAATTTCAGGAAATCGATGGTAATGCCTTACATTTCACGTAATGCTATCGCATGGCATTCACAAAACAATCGTAGTGTCTCGCAACCGGCGGTGCAAGGGTCTTGTCCGTTATTAGTAGGACGATCCCCGTCCTTCTTCGAGAGGGGCGGGCTGCGGGCAAAACCGTTCGAACCCGTGCATCGGTTAAGCCGAGAATGATTGCCTCTAATTTCTACCGGGGTGGGCCGCAAGAAACTTCCTAATGCTTTCAACATGCTCCCTGCTAGCCTGGTATCAGCTAGCACCCAGACATCCACCCCCGGCTTTTTGCCACCGGATATACGAAGGCGCGCGATCTACGTGACTGCGTTCGACGCGAAAGCTTCGAAACGGTCAGTTTCATCCGGCCAATTCGCGCGATAAACGGGGAATATTGCCGACGTGATCGTGAAACACGGTAAGAAGCGCGATCCGCTTCTTCCGGAATTAACGGTGATTTATGACTAATTTACTAATTTCGACTTTCCGCCGAGCGGAGGTGAAATTGGCGACCGTTTTCGAAGCCACTAAATTTATATGACACGTACGTACACTTCATTCGTTTCGGTGCACTCAAACTAAAATGTCCATTTACCGCGCGGGCAGAATCTGTCATGTTGAACGTTGAAAGGGAATTAATTATAACACCTCTATAAATAAAATTGATCTTAATTACATACACACATGCGCACGCGTGTGTGTATGTGTGTAATTATATAGAATTATAATAAGAAGGTAAATGACGCGCGGTAGTAAAAGCGATAGAGTTTGCGGGATCATCTCGGTTGAAGCAATCTCCATCGTCCTTTCACTGTTTAATACATTGACCAGGAGAGATTATATACGAGTTAATTCTAGTCAGTTATACCGACATAAATTTAATGGATGGCCATTTTGAAAACAATGATGTAACCAAGATATATAAAATTATACGATCTCGGATGTGTTATTATGGAGCACGTTACCCGCGGTGCATTCAATAAATGCAATTAATTTCCACGGAACGTTTCCTCGAAAGCGTTATCGTTCTCGTCCCCTCTTATGTTCCTATGCCGATTTATGCAAACAACTCTCGGAAATAATATTATAATCTACTACGGTAATGCCGTTTAATAATAATCCGATTCCAACTGTGCGGCAAAACGATCTAATACGACTAATCGGCGTATTAATACTGTTCCGCAAATCTTTGCGATTAATTAGCAGGAACTGTGTTGTGCCTACAATATCGGCCGGATTACCCGCATCCGCGGAACTCAAGGAGCGACATGTCGCTCCTGTCAATGTGGCCGCGTTTGACTTGGATTGCGAAATGAAACGGTCAGACTCATCAGACTAATCCTCGTGATAATCAAGAGTACTTCGGTGAGCTTAATTACGAGGGTCGGTGCACGCAATTACGCGTTCGTTACTACATACGGGCCCGGGCTTTGCGAACGCGTTTTCAGCTTGTTGGCCGGCCCGCTCGAATAAATATTTCATCGTGCCGCTCTGCGGAACGTGAGTTTTCCACGTCAATTACCGCAATGGGATTTGAAACTTAAATGCGCACAAATTGGATCCGATATGATCCTTACGACAAGTTCGGCGAGTACGTATCGTCGCCCAACTTCGGGGGCCAACCGAAGCGTTACGATGATGGCGCATTTGACGTACCATCGATAGTATCAAATTAGCGTCTTCAACGCGCATAATTCGATTTGGCTTTGATTTGATACAGTCGTGGATATTACGGTTTACTGGCAGCTCGCCATCAAACGCTATAATTGAAATAGGTACGCATCACATGTCTCGAATTTGATTACCTATTAATCGTGCGTTTTGCGTTGCATCGACCGCCGCTACTTAACATTAAATTAATTTCTCCCCCAACGATCTCCCCCGTCGACGTTGCGCCCGACTAATGCCATTCACTTTCCCGGCTGTCACGCGGAATAAGTCTCGGAAGCCCGGACAAATAATTTACCGAAGTGAGCCGAAGTGGGCGAAAAGAACATGGCCTCGTGGCATAACCGCCCGCGCGTCTGCGGCTACTCCTTCTCCGCCGTCTCTCCTCATGAACCAAAGTTCGGGCGCATGGGGCGCCGGATCTTCCGCGGTGAGAACAAGTTTGTAAGAATCGCCGGGAACGAGCTGCGATGAAAGTTTTCATCAAGGAGCGGCGCGTACTCGCGCGCTGCAATGTCGCATTTTAGCGCCTTACGTATATTCATACGCCGGCGGTGGGAGGGCGAGACGGCGGCGAGGACGGTGTCGTTGGGGGGATGTCGGTCGGATTCCTGGGGCGCCAGCCGGTCGCTGCCGTTGCGGCGGCGAACTTCGAACAAGTCGAGCAATCTGGAATCGAATGGAGTTTCGGGGACTTAGCCGAGTGAAAAATTGCCGGCGGCAACTTTCCCGCGCGATGCGCCTTCCTCGGGCCCATTAAGCGACTCAACAAGTACGATTCCAGTAACCGTCTCGTCGGTGTGCTTTGAATGCGGGATCGCGGGACACGCCGTCGCATCGGAGATTTCAAATGGAAAATCATGAGGGAGGGAACGGACGGGGAACGGGGAGGACGGAAAATTGTATCACGCGACTGCTTGGAGACGTCGTAGGTAGTCTCGTCGAGGTACGCTGGAGAACGTAAACAATCAGGACCGCGGAGAAGCGGAGAGAGAGCTCCATTCGCTTCGCGTCGCTCGCGATTTCCAGAGTAAATTCACGAACTGCGGGTATTTTCGGGGTGAAAATACCCGTGTTTTTGTAATTTGGCTAATCTCATTTACCCCGCGGTTCTTCAACGCGCACAAATCCGCGGGCAAATAACAAAGGTTGATGTCGCAAATAAATGAAAAAAAAAAAAAAATCTGAACGCTCAGCTTTTTCCGGGATATACTTTCGCTTACGTGAAATAGACGTAAAGTAGAACTATGAAACGCGCCGGAGCGGAGGAGAGTACAAGTGAAATTTTAATTCCACGAAATTATAGCCGCGCCGCGGCTGCGCTTTGCGCAAAAATAATCCGCCTAATCTCGTGCCCTTTCCGCGCGGCCAGCATTAAAATTCTCCACCGGCGAAGTTCAGGTTTAACGAGTACCTACCCGTGTCCTTCATTAACGTATCTCACTTTCTATTCCGTAAATGTTTTCGCCACCCCTAACGAGTATTACTCGAGGCCCCCCCGTACTGGAGGGAAGTTTCACAATAAACATGCGGCAGCGGCGCGCAAGGCGCAAGGCAAAGGGACCGTAAATTTTCGACAGTTTTAAAGGCAAATGCAGCTAAGAGCAGACGTGGCCAGGTAAGCGTCAGAGTGCACACCTCTCTCCCGCTCTGGTCGTCAACCGCCCTCCCTGCACCGTGGGAGCCGTGAGGGCCGGAGAAAGGGAGCGGAAACGACGTACTCTGACCCGTTGCAGTTCGAAGTTTCTCCCCATAACACCCGCCGTATGGAAGAGCATTCTTGCTTTATGGAAAGAGTACTAAAGGTTAGGCCAGGGTGGTCTCGAGTGCGGCAGCTCGTCAGCCGTAAAGCACCCCGGAATCTCGTAAGCGCCGCTCGTGTCGATTAGGAGATCGTATCGAGTTTCCTGCTCGAGCTAAATTAAAACGAGAACTACGGCGAGAAACGTCAAATTTAATTTGATTATTAATTTCCGTTCTGTTATTATATCGATACTTATCTTTTTACTAGTTTATAAATTGATTGTTCCTTTTGCATTATATAATACAAACGGCGTTTAAGTCGTTACATTCTGTATATTTATTACAAAATAATAGCTATTTAGTTGCAATAATTTCCGATATCGAAAGTGTGTCGCAGCGATTTATTATGGAATTATTATTTTAAATAGTTATTTCGCGCCAATTTGAACAAAACTCGAAATCACAGTTGTAAATAACGACGTCGAAATGGACAAGGCAAAAATAATTATGCGCGTTCTCGACGCATCGCCGCGCGAATCAACGTTGTTTCCGTTCCTCATTCGATTACGCGCACAGTCAAGAGCCGCATTATAATCGCAAATACGCGCCATTGATAAAATTTAATTAATTGATCGCTCCAACGGCGGCAGCGCCGCATTTCGTCGACCGTGTCAATATATTTTAATTAACATCGCCCTTTAATTGAACATGTAGACGTCGAAAATCTGCGCGACGCGCGTAAAAATCACCCTCTCTCTCTCTCTCTCTCTCGCTCGCCGCCAAAAGCGGCGGAAAGCGCACGGAAGGTCGACAATTATTTCCGGTCGGTTGGATCGAACGGATGCGATTGGCGTCATTGGTATTGCGGAGGGCCGTAGGAGAACACCGGCCGAAAGTGGGGATAGGGCGGCTTTCGCAAATTTGAATTCGAATCTACGAGCCAAAGAGCCCGACGAGTGAAGTGCTCGGTGCATTCCACCCTCGAACGTATGGATAGCGTAGGAAGAGTGCGCGAGGGACGGGGACGGGGGGAAAGGGACGAGAGGGGGATGAGTCGAAATCCACTTCGACGGTAATTGCATGTTCGGAGTTATCGCGAATCTACTGCTGCCGCCGTGCGCGATAGAGGGTCCGGTTCGAGGATCCCCGCTTTCGACATGCGTTTTGCGTTATTGATCGATCGGTCGGATGACGCGCGGCGCGCCGGGCCGCGCCGGCACCTTCTTGCGAGCGAACGAGATAACCCCTGAGTAATTAGCAAAATTACGGGGGACGTGATTCGAACAGTCGATCGGGGATTTGCCGCGCTAGTCGGTCCGCCGTAAGCACGGACGGAAATAAAAACGCGGAGTCATTCGGTAACGATATAATATTTTTAAATCGTATTTTAAAGCGGAATATTGGCATTCGCGTAAAAATCCTTGCAGCTGGACCAAGGTCCGTCGTTAACGGGGGGGAGGCAGAAAAATTGTGAAAAAATCCCCGTAGAAGTGAAAAACTTTCGCTTCATTTCCATTCTTGCAATTTTCATTATCGAGGACAGTTCGCTAGAATTCCCGAAGAGCTATTCAGATCTTGATATCCGGAGGACAAAGGCGATAATTCCGTGTTACGTTAACGGCGGTTCGAGACTGTTTCCACGATTCACGTGCCTTCCTTTTTTTTTTCCACACCGGCGCAAAATCCACGGGATTTAGCCGCGAATTGTCACCGCGGCTGGATGGCGGTGTAGCTATCGCGACGCCACGATCTCTCGCCGAAGAAAGATAGCGGTTGGGGAAGGACCTCTTCTTGTGCTCTCGCGCGAGCGGAGCCCCGCAAGCACAATCTTCGCCGAGCGGGAGCTCCTGGGAGCGAGTTCGACGCACGGCACCGCCGTTGATCCCGCGGAAATCCACGGAAGGAGATCCCACGGAGCCCATAACTTTTACCCCCTCGAATTGCTCTTCCGTAGTTTTCAGATCCGATGCGCGATACCGCCCCGCGCGCCTTCGCGCGCTCGTTAACCCACATCGGCGCGGCGGCACCGTTGTTGGAGCGCGTAATTTCTCCTCTTCCGTCATTAAAGGAGCCTTAAGTCGCAACGAGCGGCCGAGCGCCGCGATTCCAACTTGGCGATTAGGCTTAATCACGTGCCAATCGAACGTAACCGGGGCCGGAGTTGCGGCTAGGCGAAACTTCCGTTCGGTCATTGCGATCCCCCTCCCGATCGATTAATAGGCTCGGACTATTCGCGAAACAGGTATGCGCTTACAATTAACGGGATCATCACGTGACCGCGCGCTAATTTGTTATATATATAAATAGACGTTTTAAACAAACGAGAGAACAATTTGGGTGATGAAACTATGTATATTCAAATCGAACTTCCATTTGAATCGTAATTGCGAAATCGATGTTATTAAAGGTTAAAAGGGAGCGAGCGAGAGAGATAATTAATAATCTGTGTTATTTTAGTAGCGTGATAGTGCAATTTCGCAGGGAAAACAAGAAACGAAATTGTCTATGTGAACAATGTGACACGATGCGATAATACGGTGTACCGATAACGCATTAAACGGCATCCAATTACAAGCCACTCGACAAGTGTCCAAGTGCTCGCGTAACGGTCGGTAGCGCCGTTTTGCGTGTGCGAGGATGTAGTCGGTATTTTTATCGGTCTCCTAAGTAGAGGGCAATCCGCGCGTGCTCGCGTACGGGAAACGCCGTAGCGGGGGCGGCGGTCCCCGGAGCAGTCCAAATATTACGGGTGAAAACAGCCGGAGCACGAGGTTCTTCGGTTGTGTGCTCGGTTCTTAAACCCGGCATCGAAGTCACTAAGCTCGGCAAGGACCGCAAAGACAATATTATCTCGGGGAAGTCCTCGCGATGTTGTCCCGCTTAGCCCTCGAGCTATTTCGATATATACGTACGCTCTTCTTGATTTTTCGCAAAATCGCTGGAGGATGTGTTCCTCCGTTAATGGAGAAACACTGTTTTCGATTTTTTAAATTGCACCTAGTTGGTTGCCACGTCACGCGTTTACCAACCGCGTTTACGTGCTCCGCGGCCTTTTAATGCGCGCCAGTGGATGGGCCGATTTATTAAATAAACAGAAGTGTTATTAAACCGCGCGTCTTCCTCAAGATGCTATTTCCGATAAGTCGTAAAAAAAAAAATACCAAACGCATTAGGGTTTTATCTCACTTTTTCTCTCCCGAGAGTTACGATTTATCCAAAAAATACATTTTCCATTTATCTTCTAATAAATACAATAAAAACAATATCGAGCATTTTTGCTTAATATCTAAAATCTGCAAAATATAAAGATAATCACGTAATGGAAAGTTAATTGTTATTTCTGAAATTTGTAATTCTACGAGGCTGAATTTATTTTTAATTGATTGGAATTGAAAAATTGATAATAACGTAACTTTAATTCACTCAATTTTCGTTGAAAAATTTATAAAAATTTATAAATTATTTACTTATTGCCTTATATTTATATAATTTCGAAGAAACTGCTTCCACTGAAGAACGGTCTGCACGGCAAAGTTTCAGCTCTCATGCACTCGATATGTATTTCTAATAAATCACCGAATTCGTTAAATTCGCGTGATTCGCCGACGAAACGGGCGCTTCGCCACGCACACGATGGCGGACGTTGAACTTAACGAGGCGCACAGTAGGTAGGCGTTCGCACAGAAGAATCCATAACACGCTATCGATCATAAAAATTGCATGTGCACGGGGAGAGATATTGTTCGCCTCGGCGAACCGGAAGCGAGGAGAAGGGACAGCGGAACGACGTCCGGGTCCGAGATAGATGGCGGATGTAAAAACCAGATTTAATAAGCTGTAAACCGATTTATACTTTCGCGTGGCGGCCGCGCCGGCGTGGTAAAATCCGCTGCAAAATAATCACGCGGCCATTAAATATTTCAGGCTATTCTGACCGCGGGCATAGCTTGAGTGGCGTGCATGCCGCGTGCATCATTTATGTACGGCACATGCAATACACCGGGCGTTTATAATCCTCACCGCGCGCGGAGCTTAGTGGAGAGTACAGTAATGCGGCCCATTACTTACACACGCCGCGATCATATCGCGCTTTCCATTCGATGGCCGGCCCCGCCAGCAGGAAGGAAGAGGAAACCGTGTACGTACGTTGTACGTGTAACACGTAAACGCGATCATTTTTACACCTCTTTCGCGCAATCCGGCGCAATCCCGCGTCGCGAATTCCAGAGATAAACGCAATAATACGGCCCTTCCGCTAATAGCGCGATAGGACGATTATCCCTCGGAATCTTTTCATAACGGGCGCTTTGAAGATCGCGTCGGTATTTAATTAAATCCGTGAGCGCGCCTTCTTTTGTTTCGGATGAACGCGTCCTGGGGGATTCGAGGAGGCAAATTTATTCTTTCGGTCGATATTGTACGCGTCCTTTATGTACGTATTGTTAATGTACATAAGGGACGCTCTGCGCGCCATTAGAATTCCAGTTGTACAAGGAAGGACACTTAGACTCGAGGACCCCGAGAGCTCGTGGAGCATCCTACAAATCTTACCGCGAGGACTCAGCTTCCGGTTTTGCGGAAACACGCTTCGCAACGATGGCCGAACGATGTCGTCCGAGAGCTTTTCCACATTCCCCCTGGGCATCGCGGTATTATTGGATCGGCGCTGGTTCGGCGATTCTATCGGCATTTCCGTGATTATTCCGTGGCTTCCTCGGTTTTCCTGTCGGGCGATAGCGCGGAGAATTCCCGAAATAATGAAACGGCGATCAGTGTACGTATCTCGAACGTTGAATAAGCGAAATATTTTAGGGGTGTCGAATTCGCCGGCGAATACGCAGTTCGACGAGAAACGTTACCTTTTTATTTTTTTTCATATATTGATCTAGTAATTTTCTTCAATACTTCATAAAATTAATAAAATGAAAAAATATGTTATTATTAAATCAGTCGTTTTCGTATATTTTCATTAACTTTCTTTTTTACGGCCGTTTCGTAGTTAATTTTCTTAGTCTCCGAGTAATTTGCGCGTAAAATATTTATGAATTTAATGAAAGTAATATTGACCGCAATATCGTAAAAATTGAATGTTACAATTGTTGATTATGGAATAATAATATTATGAAATAATATTTCTCCGTTTTAATAGACTTTTCTATAGGTAATATCGCGACTCAAATCCTCCCTTTATTCACTATCTCACCACAGCACGCGCTAATATAATCCAATACTTGGCGCCGACTTTCCGCAGAGTTCTTAATTGCGAATGGAGCTAATGAAGACAGCGGAGAAGCGTTAATCGGTGCCACTTTATATATACATAGTATATCAATTTATCTTAATAAAAACTTCCTAGCATGGTTAAGAGAACAGATCGATTTAATGATTAACGTAATCACATTACCTTACCCAGAATACAATTAAAAATTTAAATCCTTAATAATGTAACGCAATTTAAAGCTTAAACTAACAAGAATTGGATATTATTTCAGAGGAGCAATGTTAATTTAACGTGATTATGGGCTGATGTAAATTAAATTTTAATCAAGCTATCGACGCATAATTTCGAAAATAAATGATCATGAAAATAAAAAGTACGCCGCGCGAAATTCTTCCTACTGGCAAAACAATCGAGGACTTTTTTTTTCAAACTGGCCCCCGCCCGACCCTCTTCAAGTTTCCGGAATTAGTCGCGAAACTTATTTACCTTCGGTTTTAACGGACAGTCAAGGCGTTATTAGGGAATTCGTAGCTTCTTCGCTGATGACTTACGGCAATATTCCTCGTGAGTTAACTCGGCAGTTAGCGCAGACTACCCGCCAAAAAGTTGCGGAGCTTGGACGGAGTTGATGAAGAGGGCGGGGAACATTGGCCGAAGCTACCTACGCGACAGTTTGCTTATTTAAGCTTAGCTTAAGCAAAGCTCCCGAGTTACCGCGGAATGAGCGAAGGAGGAAGCTTGGAGAGAAAGACAGACAGAGAGGGGGAGGGGGGAGTTTAACGAGGAGTGCGTATCGTAGTAGATCGAACTTCCGGTTCGCCAATAACCACCGCAATCTTGGAGTGCTTGATCATACAATCACGAATGTACACAATCTGATGCCAAAATTTTTCTACTCGTAAATCAAGAAGGTTCGCGTAATCTTCAGCATCGAAGATTAAACGATAATAACGTTGGCAAGATTTATACGAAATCTATCTGTACTTACGAAACCAACTAGCGGGCTTATCTTTTCTTCGATCAATTCTTACAAATATGTTTCTAATAAGATAATGGTTAATCAGAGAAAATTTCAATTAAAGAAACCTTTTAAGAAGTAGAGTCACAGGAATAAACTCAGCGATTTTAAATATTCTCCTTTCTGTATTAATTATTCTTTTTCTTTTGTAATATTATATTGCGTTTTATTATTGCGCTTGAATGTAGCAACTCTTCACACCAATTTCTATCATTAGTTAAAATTGATTTTCATTAGAGCGATCAGATTACGGAAAAATTATTTTTTACACAAAATTAAAAAATTGCGCCAAAGGATTAATTTTAAAGTCGTATGTTCATTCTAAAACATCTGCTTTTAAAGAAAAATATTGCAAAGAATATCTGTCATTTTCGGCTTGATATTTGAAAATGTTAGAATGTTCCAAAATTCATATTTTAGAAATATTATAAATTTTTATAAACTTTCTTTTTTCTCATACAAATTTGCAAACTCAATTTTTTGGTCAGTTTTACCTAACACCTCTAAATTTAACGACTAAAATGTGAACGAAGACCCGTGGAACGAAAAGTACGCGATCAAATTTCCGTTGTCACGTTGACGCGGAAACGGCCGGTATTGGCGTGGCTTCCGTGGTTTTTCTCGCGAGCAGCCGTCGCGACAGTTACGGCGGACAAAAGAAGGAAACGCGAAGGGGTTGGAAAGGGAAGGGTGAGGGCTGCGATCTTGGAAATTCTCCCCCTCTTTTTATCGGGTCGCCTCGCGCTTTGCGCTTTCAGCGCCGACTGTAATCTGCCCGGGGTGAATTCAGAGAAGCCGCCGCCGCCGCGCGCGCGACGTTTTCTCCCCGCAACGTGCTGAAAAAGGACGTGTACGAGCGCGCGCGCGCGGCGTCGACCGGTGTCGGTTTTCCGCGCGTAGCCTCCAGCGTACCGGCGCGCGTCCTTAGCCCTTCCACCACCGTGAGCCTTTGACGCCCGGTGTATTTCCGCGTCGGGCGTAACCGCGCGCTCGTAGTGTCGCTATTTCTTCCTGACGTAAGATGGGATTTGCCGTATTCAAGCGGCAGGATGGGCGCCTTTCAGATCTCCTTCCTTTTTTTCATCTTCTTTCTCCCTTTCCTCCTTTTTTTCCCTCGCCATTCGACCGCGACGTTTGCGCGAGGGAATTACCAGGTGTTTTTTCATCCCGCGCTTCTTACGCCTGTCGCGTACACTCGTAATTTCTCCTTTCAATAGGCCTATCTCGCGTTATTGACGGAAGAGGCTGCGAAGTCGACAAGAGCAGCGGCGCGCGGTCATTCATTAAACGTCGGGTAATCAACACCTTGATCATTATTCCATTAGTTATTTAAAATCGTGCGTGCACGACGGCCGCAACGCATATAAATATGTAAAACGAAATCGCTGCACAGTCGAGATAAATGAGTACCGCGACGGGAGAACATCGGTAGAAGGTGCTTTTCCCCCAGCGTCGCGAATCACCGGTGGTATATTAACCAATAAACAGGGTCGCGGATTTAACGGCTAAAACAATGTGCTCTTTTTTTTTTAACGCGACACTGCCATTTTTCCTGACCGACGCATTAAAGGCGAGCGACGCGCTGTATAAAACCGATGGATATTAGCGCCGCGTCGCACGCGCTGAGTTATGCGTCCCCCAGTAAAAAATAGGGAGAGGCGGGATGTAAAAAAAAATAATGGAAAGACAGAGGGGGGGGGAGAGAGAGAAGGGTGGGCTATTTGTACAGGCTGCCCCATAACGACGGGCTCGCCTTAACGCTCATAACGTGCAGGTGCATGGAGAACGACTGTCCTGGAAAATACGAGCTGGGCGTGATGCCGTGTATGGATCCGAGAGAAAGAGAAGAGAAGAGAAGAGAAGAGAGAGAGAGAGAGAGAATCTCGAAACGGAAATTTGATTCATCCAAGTGAACTACATTGAGAGAACAGCCATAATAAATTCATGCATTCATACATTCATGTATTCGTATACTCATTGCACGAGCAACACGTTGTCCGCGTTTAATAATTCACAAAATATAATCCAGTTTACGATCTTTAAGCGCGACCGATAAGACAGTTCATTAAGCACTGGGACAACAATAAGGATTATTCCTGAATGGCAGGAGGCCCGGGAATGACAAAGCAATGTTTGCGCGCCGACGTGCGATAATTTTCGAACGCTCCGGCGTGCGTGCTTACGTAACATCTGAACGCCGCGTCAAGGCGACAAAGCCGATAATTGCATTGTTAACTGCCTGCGGGTTAACGATCAATCCAGTTTGCGTTTCGCCGCTCGTTATTTTATCCGTTAATGGCAAAGTCGATCCGGGCGAATACTTTAACCGTGCCGGCGAGACCGAGGCTGCCCGGAGAAATTCTGGCAGTGTTCTCCGGTGTCTAACTACCATGAAATTGTGTGCATAAGTTAATTAACGAGCGTATCACGCGAGCGACGACGAAAAGTATGCCAAGCATAGCTAATAATCGCTGCGCGAGCGATGCATCAGCTCGCAACAATGCTCTTTAGATATGTTCTTGCCGACAGGAAATTGTGGCGCTTCTTGACGTTATCGCGAAACAACGATACACAATGAGATACAAATGGAGGCACGGATGATACAGAACACTGCCGCGTCTTGCTAATTGACATGTTTAACATACATATGTGAACTTTACAGAATGATAGAATGAAAGGGAAAATCTAACGCACTGTCTTAATAAGGAAAGATCGTATTAATTTTTTCTACACATATTTTATCATAACAAATTATTTCTCTTATTGTATTCTTTTTCTAAATTGAAGAAAATTCAATTCCATCTCGTAACTAGCAAAAACATTTTCACAACAAGATCAGTCGCAACAAACTTTATCAGTGGTCATTAAATATGCAATATGTCCAAAGAACCTTATTTAAATTCTTATCGTTACCGTCATTAGGTGCGCGTTCAATTAGGATAATTAGTTCGACACCCCATTTTCATTTTCTATTTGCATATTCAAAAAATAGAGCACGGCTCTGCGTTTCTCAAATTAATAACGCAAGTAACTACCGTCATAGAATTTTCGTTACTTTTTATATTATTTAAAATTTTCAATCATAATTACTTCTTTATAGATATAAACTGTCAATTTATATCTATATATTTATCTCATACTTTCATCTCCATTTATTTATAAAGTACTTCTCGCACTAAATAATTATGACATTAAAATATTTAAACAGTTCTTTTCGTGAATAATGAAACGCTCACTGCTAAAAGTATCTAATACTACATATAGATTTCTAATATATTTTACAATAGCTGTCTCGCGATGCAATTTGATGGTGACGAGATCTCGACATGCATAATTATAATATAATGCATTCCAATTAAACGCGGTATCTTTTAATCATTAATCATTAATCAGCCAAACTCGTATATGATGTTAAATCTATGCAGAACTTATATAATTATTAAAAAATATACAGATTCTCTACTCATCGATTCAATCCAATTACTGCATACTGAATTAATAAACCTGCCGAAATCATGAGCAATTAGCATCCGTTATCATATAAACGTTGAACAATTCTCAAATCGACTACTTGAAATATTTATCATTCTATTTAATTAAAAGGTAATTGTTCTCTGCATCCCGACTATAAATTAAAAATTTTAACTAACCTAATTGAGCTAATCTAATCTAACAATAAAAGCAATGTAGAAAAGCCAAAAGCCAAAATACGAACAATAAATTAAATTAAATCTCTAATTTATTGTCCAATGGCAGAAAAAACTTTGTGAACGTTTCGACGTGCTAAATCTTCTTAAGCACAATAACACAGTTAAAACAAAAAATATAACATTAAAGTAAACAATATAACATTAAAAAAATACAATTAAATGGAATTAATGTAATATAAGGATGAATAAAAATATAATTTTATAGATAAAAATTCCAAATCGTAAGATCGATAAGAAACCAGAGCAAAAAGATCAGACATTGTCTAACAATAAACGTGATATGTTGGAAGTTGGATGAGCAGTATTCGTTGCTTCATCCATTAGCTCAATATATTTAGAAAAGTAGAGTGTAATATTTTTAGGCTAATACGATTAGGAAATAATGTTATGCAGACGTAATAACATTAATGAGCAGGTACGCGAACAGTAATGTAGAAATAATGCCGTTGTTCCTCCTCTTTGAGAAAGCTGTACGGCATTCAAGCATTTTATGTCGCTGATTACTTCAGTCTTACCACTGACGACTCTCTTTGCAGTTTCCGGATAGTAATTCCCGCGCCCCCTTCCTCCCTTCGTCTTTCCCGTAAGTTTCTCAGAGTGTTTACTCATATCCCCGTAGGGAAGTTTTAGACTTCAGGAGGTGGAGAAACAAACAAACGCTCGGAAAGGATAAGAACTTCGTTAATATATGCATTACTTGTACGCGCTAATATCTCATCATCCGTTTTACTTTAGAGTACGACGCTCCGCCGGCTCGTTCTTTGTTTCTCTTTGCTCCACCGCCGTGCTGACAAATGGATTCCAAATCGCGCGCAATTAAATAATAAAAGTCTGAACCGAGCGAAAAAAAAAACCCCAGCGATAATTATCAATCGCCGTATTTATAGCCGGCAGAAACGCCGAAGACGGACGATAGATATTTGCAGTCGATATCCGCTTCGTTCGCGATGCACGAAAAGAAGAAGAAAAAAGTGGCGAACGCAAAAAAAAGGAAAAAAAAAAACACGTTCCGACCGGTCTCGGCGTTCACGCTCGTTTCATTTCACACGGATAATAATTTTCCGCGGACATAACAAACGGAAAGGCGAGGCAAGGATAGGGATGTAATATCCCCGCCCTTATTTTCAACTTTATTTGACAGAGTTCAACGAACCGGAATCTCATTTTCTCTTTTATCTTGTTAACGACGGAACAATCGTCCACTTAACGAACGCGGTCGCGGTCCGGGCTTTATTTTGCCGCGATAATATGTGTTTTGTCATCGTGACGATGGCATCATTGCCCACGTAACACGCGTTTTATAAAATCACGGCCCATTCTTCGCCGCTTTTACGACGGGAAATTTTGCAGCCAGCTTCGACGCGGCGGCGGCGGCGGCGGCGGCGGCCGCGTCATCGGCTTGTTCCGGGTGAAGATGATTATCGATCCCCGTCGTAGCCGCTCGATAACGCGCGCGTGGGGACTCCTGGCGCGACGTCCGCGCGTAACAACGTCTTCCTAGCGCGTAACAACGCCGACACGTGTACCGAAAAGACAATGACGGGAGAGCGCGAGAGAGAGAGAGAGAGAGAGAGAGAGAGAGAGAGAGAGAGAAAAAAACAGCGACGCCGCGGTGCAAAATGAAAATAAAACGCAATTGCGCAAACAGCGCGCGATGCGTCATCGGGGAAAACGCATTCAAAAGACACCTGGCGTTAACGAGGAAGACGTAGGAGAGACGGCGACTCTCGTGTCATGCCGAACAAATGAGCGCCGGAACAAAAGGGAACGTCGTTCTTTCCCGACCCGTCTTGGAATTAAGATAAACGAACGTACACTCGTGCGCGAGTACGCTCGAGCGCGCGCGCGCGCGCACACCAATCCACCGGGAAACTCTTAAATTGCTCGCAAGAAACGCGCAGCCGGTTTTTCGTCCGGGTACTCGGGGCGGCCGTCTGCTGCTTTGGACAGCGTCTTAAAGAGAGGCCGTCCGGCCCGATTAGACCCGTGGCTTGTGTGGCGGACGGGGGAAGAAAAGTCGAGGGTGCAAGACGCCGCGGGAATTACCGTCACAGACCGTTCGAGGTCATGTGTCGGTGCCTAAGGGAATTAAGCCGGGGCCGAAAACTTACAACGCGCGCGCACCGCCGCGCGGCCGCCGAGTAGTTGGTAGTAAAAATAGAAAGCGGGACTGTGGCGCTTGCCCGTGAAACTCGCGACGGCGAGGCAAATTGAAAATTACGACGAAGTTGACTCACGCGGACGGCGCCGGTATTTTTATGCATGTCCTTCTATCATCGTTTCACTTGAAGAGCTAACGCTCGCGGACGCTCGCGGCGTTTTACGTATCGATTTTTCACGAGTTCAACTATTGCTCTCCGCGCCGGAGTTTATATTAAAATACAAATCTGCTAATATGTTAATGTATGTTAATACACGCTGTTATTCCACATTCCAGAGTTGCAAAAAAGAACGAATAGTCCAAGGACGACGATAAAGTGTCTTTCTTTCGGGGAATTATTTCGCACGGCGTAGAGAGAAACGTTTCGACCGATAATTTTCTAATTACACGGATCCAAACGAACTTAGGCGGATTTAATAGAAGCGCCGACTATAAATATTTTAGGAGGCCACGGGAATTTTCCCCGAGACCCCCCCCCCCCCTCTCGGGAATCTCACGTGTTATCGTTCTCCACGTTGCGACTTATTCAAACAGCGCCTGTCAAAAGCGACATCAAGAACTCCGTTCCACTTACCGCATTACGGCGACGTTAATGAAAGCGGCTCTGTTTACTCTCCTCACACCTGCGAGCGGGAACGTGCAACGCGGATGCGTTATTAAACGCGCGAGCGTCGCCGCCGCCCTTCGCTCCCTTCGTCCCTTCGCGTGGGGCGCGCGTTGAAATTCACCGGCCTCCGTCGCGTCGGTCCGGCACGACGAGAAACGCGGTGCCGCGAAAAAAAAAGCCGGAACTTCCATTGTTCGTCGGCGCAGCGGAGTTGCCCTTCTCCCCCCCCCTTCCCCACCTCGCGAAATATTCTCGGCGCGAGTTCGCCGCGCCGAGAAACGCTCCTCAAGGTTCGCCCGGAAAGCCCGATCTGGCCTGATTTAGCGTCGCGAACGACGCCTCCGTCGTCGCGGCATGATCGCAAAGATATAATCGACACGCTCAGTGACACGGAACGCATTAAAAGATCCGCACGGCGGAGCTCGTTGAATTGTCTCGGGCAGGCGCGACGATTTTTCTCCCGCGAGACTCGGCCGATTGTCCGAGCCGCATAAATCCGAGACCGGCTCTATTCGCGGCAGGCGTATAATTTCCGAAAGCGGTCTCGCGCGGTTACGCGACAGCGTTTGCGGTTTTCTGCCGTTTTTAAACGTCCGGCAAACTGCTATTAATACTTTCTCGCGTTCAAGTCGAAGATATTTCCAATTATTTGAAAACTTATAATAAATTGCTTATGCAAGCTTATCTTCCTTCTTATCGCTTATGTGAGTGATGTAAGTATTATACTGCACGTGTAACTTTTTAAAGTTAATGCGACGATTTCATTATTCTGACAATGTTATTTTCGCCGAATCGACTCCACGTGCTTAGAAACGGACGGCAGTGGTGGTCGGATGAAAGCTCGCCTTCGATATTATCGCCGGGGCACGTAATTCTTCCGAGCGCGCTCCAACATTCGGACAACAATTAACTCTGCAATATCTGCAATCCACCGCGTCTCGGATATCTATGGATTTTTCGCGAGAAATCCGATAACGCTATCTGCTCGCGCGTTTGCGCGATGCGCGTGCTTTTTTTTTTTTTTCATTCGCGACGAGTCGTAAAATTCCAACTGATCTGCCATTAGAGGCATCGCGAAACATCGGCATCGCCGATTTGCCTTTGATCTCGACGAAATGCATCAAACGCATACAACCGGGGGGCGCCGCGCCGCACACACGGGGCCGGCCGCGCACACTCGCCCAGCGACGTAATAATAACCGCGTGTAATCGAATCGGCAACGCTAATTTCGGTAATGGCCATATTCCGCCGCGCAAACGAACGAAAGAGCGTTGACTCGTTTGCCTGAGCGTTCACACGCCCGCACACGCGCGCGCGCGCGAATTGTAATTAAGTGCGCGGCGCGTCGTTATCTTTTATACACACGCACATACACAATTATATTATTACAACGTGATTGCGTACCGCGGTAGGGACGGGCGGGCGGGACGAGGGAATGTCGTTTCGCGCTTTATCGGCGCGCGACTTTTCGCGCGACACCACCGTGGTTAATAATTCGTCCGCGAAGATCCAATTGTTTCGCGCCAAATTGACACGGCCGTGCTAAAGCAGTCGAACGCCGCCCGCGGGGCGATCGCCATTACGCCAAACTACGGATTACCGTGATTCCATTAATATATCGTACGTCGAAACGCGCCCGCCCCGGCGTTATTTCGCGAAATAACGCGGCGGCCGGGTGCACCGCGCGCGCGTTACAGTTCGGCAAAAATGATCGTGCACCGAACGCGGAAGGTAATCGCGGAAGGTAATTCGACGTCTGCGTTAATAATTTCCATTTGAATGCCTGTTCGAATATGTATTACAAGACATTGAGAGATAATGCAGCCTCACGGCTACGCGAAGCCGTGACAGGCACATTTTTATAGGTCAATGTTACAGATGTTATGATCAAGGAAATATCGCGTACTCGCAATCTTACGTTTTACTGTTTTACGTGATCACCGTTAGGAAAAAACTCTGGGTTTGAATCTCGGCCAATATCTTGTTTAACGTAAAATATATTCACCCGTTTCCTCAAACATCTTTTTAGGATTATTTGATATTTCAATAATGTTAACTGCCGCGTTAATTGACTATAAAAGATCTATTTTCCAGATAAAAGATCTTATAGGCAATTAACATTAATTGTCGCGTTAATTGTCTACAAGAAATCTGTAAGAGGTCTTATCTAATCACGTTCTGGTTGACTTGAAGCACTTACAAGGTATCTGCATAACTATTTACCTCTAATATTGTAAGTAAGAAATCTGAAAAACTTTGAAATAATAATTACAATATTGCACAGTCAAAAATAGATCTTACAACGTACAGACGTTTATGGCTGATTTATAGCTGTGTGTTTATACATGATATACTTGGGTATTTCGGGTACAACAGCGCATAAAATAAATTATTGTATATTCTTAACGTGTTCACTATCAACATCACGATTGTTACAAATTTGCATTTTACATTTTTAAGATAAAGTTTATCGCTGTCGAACAAAGTCTATTCTAGGAATCCTATTTTGTAAATTTTACGTGCTGTATAACACGTGCTGTAGAAAATGTGTTCGTAAATTAAAAATACTCATGTTCATAAAACATATATTAACATATCAAGATAGATAAGGGCGTATAAAAATATAAATAATACCATATCGTGAAATCTGATGTGAATCATAGCTCACTCGAGTTATAACTAACTCAAAAGCATGTCGTAACAACATAAGTAACGATCTAATATTTTTTATATACCTACGTATATAACGTAGAGTAATTATATATAGAATAATTATCAACACGGACATACAATAATTTTTTTTTTAACAGTTTAAGAACAAAGATGCACTTTGTTCTGTGATCTTTGAGAGTTTTTAAAATCTAATGTCACAGCGAATGCGCGTGCATGTGTACGCGCATGTTAACATTCAGAGCAGAAAATAGATATTTGTGATTTATTCAGTCGCAATGCGACAATCGCCTCGCGCTCTCTATGCATATTTAATGTATTATATGTAACGCGCGTCTTTCTTGCGTAACTCCGAAGGCATAAAGTTCTGTCAGTTCTGTAGATTGATTGGAAAACAGTCGATCAGTCCCCTACCTCTCTCTGCGTCATCGGTTATAACGAGGATTCACTTTTAATTACGTACGATTTTACGGGTCGAAAGAGTTGTGATTCATGAAACAGTGTGACGCACACTGTGTGCGTGTTTAAGGACCATCATTCAGACATGTGTAACGCGCATTATGCCTCAATTGCGTGTACGAAAGAAGTAGATGTTCCGCGTTCCGCTGACACCGCGGGCGCTTCACGCTCCGTGGCTGTGTGAATAAATGAACACGACGTACGTAAATAACATGTTCCTTGTTTACTACACCGCTGACTTAAATTATAGAATTATGATTTACGATCGCGCGCGCGTGGGCACGTCTGTGCGGACGTAACGTTGATTTAACGTTACGTTAATACGTTACGGCTGAAAAGCACATACATTCGCGTCCCACGTGAATCGTTATTATTAAAAGCAACACTAAAAATACATTGTAAGCAGCTAATAACAGCCGCGGCATGTTCGAATCTGTTATCAGTGACTTGTAGCGGTATGAGCATAATCGAAACTTTCTGTGCCGCACAAATCAGTATTTGTAAGTGCAACGAAACATGACACTATCATAATGTAATCGAAACTTTGTAAAGCGTATTTTTAAACCTTTTATAAATACTTTGAGATGTAACTATACACGCCAAAACGGTTAATCATGTAACAATGATAAACAAATTTAAAAAATCAATATATATTTATTTTACTTTAAATAACCTTGTATATTACATAAAAGATTTTATGTATATTTATATATAAAATGTTATATTAAAAGGAAAGAAAATAAAGAATATAAAGAAGATTATTCTGCTTATTTGATGCATCCTTCTTTTAATTTTTATAATTTACTCACACGCATGCACACACAGGTTTTTACCATAAGATTAAATTTTTCCTATCATTCTATTGATAAAGGTATAAAGGTATTTTTGCAATTTAGGATAAATAGAAAAATAATGGCCAAATGCAAATCTTTGATAATGAAATGAAATGCATATAAAAATAATAACGTCTCTGCTAAATTTATATTCTATATTTAATATTTTAATATTTATATTCTATAGAATTTCTTTTAATATATTTAACATTACAAAAAGTTTGTTCAAAAATTGACATTATTATTTGTATATTATTGTGTTTAATAATTTCCTTTTTCTATCCCTGTCGCCTTGTATTCATGATTAATCATAAAAAAGTATGACACATTCTGTGATGTTTACATATTTTTGAAATTTTGATCTCATTTGGAATATATTTTACAAGATCTTAATTATATTTATGTTTTTTTTATATCATTTATTTTGCATTTCATCTCAAAAGTAATTAATTAAAGTTTATATAACTACGTAAAATACGCCTGTGATTTTTATGATTACTATTCGATTCTACGATATCTAGACAATGAACTGATAGAGATTCATGGATACATATTAAAAACTTGATCCCGTTTCTACTATCGATATTATCGTGTTTAGGCGATTGCGCGGCATATTATATTGTATGACGAGATTCGCAGTTTCGCATATTACTAGTAACGAATATCTCGTGTACAATGCAAATAATGCGAAGATCGAATTATTCCACTGAGTTCACTATGTATGTCGTATTGAGATAACAATTAAATGGGTTACAAAAAAAATTGCTGTAGATTTTATTCATACGAGATAAAATCGTTTGATGAAACGAAGAACAATTTATTTATGAGTAGATAATCATATCTTACATGTATATTACGTAAATTTTCATCTATTATTCTCTCACTCTTGTTCATCGATTTGATTAACATTGAACTAATCGGTTAGTTAAATAATCGACTGACACTTCTTGCAGCGTACAAGCTTTAAAACGAAAATACCTAATAGATGGAAATTTTAGCATAAAGATGTTATTTTAACTTCATTTCCAATATTTGTGATCCCAAAATCTCTTTTCAATCTCTTTACGTCTTTAATGCGAAAATAAAGAGATAAACAATTTTAAACTTAAACTGATACTGATACTAATCGATTTTCAATTTCTAAAACTCAATTTGTAAAATTTCCAGACTGCGTCACCGGAATTTCTAAAATCGCATCACCGCTGCAGTAAATATAGACTTCGCGTCGTATTACGCGTCGTATTTCTTCGTGAAGAGAACTTCGCCGTCGCGATCGTCCGTCATTTATTACCGGGACGTATCTTTATTCCAGTAAAAACAAAAATTACACGGGGACTTTTCCTTTCCATTACGATCGCGCGGATTCATTGACGTGATCTATGGTGGGTGTCTTCGGCGGGGAATCGGCCTGCCAGAGTGGGAGATGAATTATAAAGTGGCGTTCTACGGTGAGAGGTCTTACAGTTATACTTTGCCCGCTTGCAGCACCAAAGCCGCGCGTTGCACGTGCGAGCGTTGCGCGGATCACGTGTGTACCGGAGTGTGCATCGGCAATTAGAGATTCTCGCCGAGAAGAGACCTGTGCTCTCGCCCAGCCAGTGTAAGGTCGGTATCAATTATGTTTCACGTCTCGGTAATCAGTCCGTGTCGTTTCTGTGTCCTGCGGGCTTCTCCTCGCCGATCTTGATTCGAGTCGTCGTTTTTTTTATCTCCCTCGGTGACGACGCTTGGCGTTATCGCGGTATCTAAACTGTACGCGACAATTAACACTCGAGAACGCATTCCGCTGTCGCGGAAAGGGTTTCGGCACACGGGAGCTTATCGATTCCGCGCCCACCGCGGGCCCCACCGCTATGTTTTTCCCCTTTTTTCTCCCCCTTTTTTTTTCACAATCTCGTGTTGTAGCTCGATTGCAATAAATCATACGCGCGTTCGCCATATATGTTCAACAGTTTGATGTGTGTACATTATAAATGGTGGACATAAAACGCGATCTCGTTCGTGTCATTCGTGATTCACGTGACCCGCGGGGGTTTCGACGTTACGAAATTAGCGCACGTTAATTAACGTCGGCACGATTTTCGAGGTGCCCCCCGTGTCCCCCCCCCTCCTTCACCGCACCGGCACCGGCACCGGCGGAAGAAGTAATACGCGATTTTCGTACGGCGCACGAACGGCGAATTATGTAAATTGATCGCGGTAATCATTGCGCTTAGTCCGGCCTGCGCGACGAGTCTTTGTGGCCCCCTCTCCCCCCCCC
>VBVQ01001886.1:0-29640 GCA_011636635.1 Tetramorium simillimum | reverse complement strand
GTGTATAAGAGACAGGACTACGGCGACGTCGTCGCCGTAGTCACGTATAAGCAGTGACTCAGGCGCGATCCTTCTCTCTCGTTCTCCTTCCTTTCCTTGTCCCTCGGGTTCCGGCGCTAACATCCCTGCGTTTCCCTCCCTTGCCTCCAGTAGCAATCTGTTATTAAAATCAGCAACGAGAAAAATCCGTGCCGTATCTCCGCGGGACGCACCGGAGCGGAGCGCGCGCAACGACAGACGTGTTACGGCAAAAATTAAGCCACCTGCAAACTCGGAAACGGAATTACGTAAAGGTGGCCGTCGCTATTGCCGCTGTTAAAAATCTTGCTGAGAAATAGGGCGCTTCACTTCTGAACTAGGGACAATTGCCGGTAATTGTCGTACAATCGCGAAGAACTTTGTCCCTTTTTTTTAATTCTGGACGCGCGCGTCAGATTTCTTTATCTTTTTTTTTTTTTTTTCGTTATAATCTTGGCGAATGTGTTTTCAAGGAAATATGTATTACGCTAATGAGAGAAGGGAGAGTGGAAGTGGAAACAGGTTCTACTTGAAACGGAAATTTGTTACGCAAAAAGTAGCAATTGGTGCGGATGTGATCATTAATTCCGCGCCTCTTTGTCGCATTACGTTACGCTCTTCTAACCCGAATAGTGGAGGAACTGGGTGAAGATACTGTTTGTTTCGATTACGTGCAAGAGATGAATGTACGCTCGCAAATAACTAAATGTTGGTTTTAGAAAATTGTCTTTCGAAACGTGTTTTTATCGCTCTTTCGCACTCTTCACTAAACGATTTTTAACGAGAAATTCAGTATAGGGAAAAGAGTTTATTCAGAAAATTTGTTAAATATTTACGATTCTCTTTATGCAAAAAAAAATGCACAATTCCTATAGCTTTACAGTGGCAATAGCATTATTTATGCATGAAACTATTAACGAGCGCGATATATCCAATGAAACAAGATTTAATTTCTATGATACGAGGAGTATTGATCTACATCGACGAATGGCGTGGGACAGTGTTTTTTATTTGTTCCCTTTTTTTTTTTTTTAAAAAAGTCGGACATTTTGATTTAAACGATGCTACCCCGCAACATCCATTCTGATCGGAACGATCGTGCTTATCGTGTTTGCCGATTGTAATTTAATTGTCCGACGCCCGAGGAAATTGGAATTCTGCTTGGAGCGTACGCCACGTGGGCGCCGATATTACAGATCGGCATTTGAATCCATTGATTTCGGTTTATCCGAGTAAAGCCCGGAAATCATCCGCTTTTCCGACCGACGAAAATGCGATTTCATAACCCTCGCGAATCTATCGATAAATTTAAAATTAATTGTTACTTCGCAACAGATCGTCATTTCTATCATTGCTGCTTTCTAGTATTATGCCAGACTCAGCTCAATACACATATAAATCATATATAGATACATAATATTAGGTAATTACTATAATATACATTCGCGTTCTCTCCTTCTCTCTATCTCTAAATATTAATTATTATCAAATTAGATATCAAGATACTATTATTTCTCTAAACGTTACACAATTCTGAGGTAATATCAAGCGGCTATCCGTGCGAAAATAAAGTGGCGTCGTCGAGCATATTTGTCTTCAATATTTCTACCGCTATCTTAAAACACGTTTATCGGGTACGGCGTGAGACGTTTCAGAAATTTCCAGCAGGTGTAAGTATTAGCGTAATGACGATCGGATTTTCTGATGATATTGATCTTCAACATCCGGGGGATGTTCTCAGGGCTCTGTCGCGCAAGCAAGCCGGCTACGTGGCGGCGGTGGAAAGAAAGATTGCCACTAAAACGAGAGGGGTTCGCGCGCGTCTATTGCGAGGTAGGACCTTATCGGCTACGCGAGCTGGCATTTATTTAAATTTAAAACTGGGGAATCGATCTCAAGCGGCCCCCCCGGTTTCCCTCGATTGGGCCACCTTTTCTTTCTCTTTCTCTCTCGCCCTCCCCCTCCCCCTGTCCTTCCTTCTTTCTCTTTTATTCCGACTTTTCGCTTCTTTCCTTCTTTGTTGCCAAACGACCCTACCTCGTGGCTTTCTCGCACCTCTAATTCCCGCCTCTTGTCGATCGTCTCTGCGCCCGGCACGTCCCTCGAAAAACTCATTAACGTGTCTCGGTGGCCTATTCCCTCTTTCTCCCCTTTTCTCTTCCCCTCCACTGATGCCCCGTGTGCACGAACGATGCGAAGAGGCGCAGCATAGGAAATCCGGCTCCACGATGCGACGCAATGCCGAGTGTCTTGGAAGAGAAGTATTGAAAATCGAGCTGCGAAATTAAACCGCGCAAATAAAGGCGCGTTTTCAGAACACGTTTGTATAAAAATATAATGAAAACTAGAACGCTTTTTCGAAAAAAAAAACTTCTATTTTAACTTGTTCCAACGTGACAGATTGACCGTATTTTAAGATAATTTATTTTTTAATACATTTTTTATTTTCTCCATTTCTACGTTTTTCTGTTTCTTTTTTTGTAGTACTTAAATATAATAATCGGAACACATATGTTGAAAAAAGTGCCACGTGAGACCGGTAAAAGCAAAAAAATGAACCAAAAACTGCCTTCTGAGTCAATTTAATTTCACGAATATGCCCGTGAGTTACTCGGAATAGACGTTCTGAATGAATTAATTATATTTTTACATTATAAAAGAGATTCAGCATGTAATAAACGCATTTCGCGCGAATAAAGCGACGATTTTCGTTGGAAAATGAAATAGTTTTCCTTCCACCATAATTGGCTCGTTTTTAATCATTTTAAAGCTTCAGTGCTAGATGCTTTCATAACTATAAGCCACAGGTCAAAGTTAAGTTACGCGCCGTATTAAGCCGCATTTGAGTCGATGTAAAGTTAGATTACAGATCTTTTCTCGCGCGGGCGATAAATAAAATATTTCAACCTCCCTCGGAACTCACTCACCACGCGCGGAACACTAAAGCTGCCAGACGAAGCCGCCACTGTTTACCCTCGCAGCATATCAAAGCGCTCAGTGACATACATAGAAAGAGACGCGAATTCTAGCCACATGCTTTCAAGGAACAAAGAGGCGTCTTTGTAGCTAAGAAAAAGATGCATAGGCAGTGACACACGACAATGTGTTACGTATATATAGCCCGTGAGAAGCGATCAAAGTTAAAATTCTGGCTGTAATTTAATTCGTTTTTTTTTTCTTTACAATTCAACTTCGGAGTTCTAAAATTAATCTTAGAGCTGAAGCTGCGGAGATCAAATTTAGATTTATTTCTCCTCGCTTTCCTCAACGAAGTGGATCAAAGAGAGATCACGGTGGCATACCCTTCAATTTTTATTTTTACAGTATTTCTTCGCGTCTTCTTATCTATTTTTTTCACGTTGCTTCGCTAAACCCGGCGCTGCACTTCCAACGCAAACCGCAACTAAATATCTTTACGAAGTTACGCAGGAACGAGCACGTTTGTTCTGATCACTTCTGGTTCACCGAACGTAGCGAAACGATCGAACGGTAAACGTAGAATGATTTTGGGCGCACCTAGATAGGCGTTACTCGACTCGTCGACTAGCATCCGTTACATTTAGCGAATACTCGACTGCTGCAGTCTCGCGCCAGTCGGAAGATTCATAAGTGAGCAGCATGCGACATGATAAAATATCGGGATGTAAATGGACGTCGCGCCATTTAACGTCGCTCTACTCGCGAAATATGAGTTTACACGAGATTTTAAACAATTGCTTTTATGAAGAAATAACGCAAAAATATGTCAAGTGCATTTTCGAGAAGGTATATTGAGAAATTGTGTGACTTCTGCCATAATTTAGCTGATGTAGTCAGAAAGCATTACAAACGAGATTTCAATGATTATTATGACAAAACTCGCTTTGCACGACGTGATATTTCTTTTTGTAGTAGCTTAAAACATCGGCATAATATCGATTATCGAAAGTAACGGGGAGATATTAGATTATCGAAAAAAAGAGAACTTTCCTATGACAGAACAATTTATATCGCATAAAACAAATAAATTTCAATTAAACTGGTATTAATTGGATCGGCGTACTTAAAAGTTACAGCCCAAGTTTTAAAGCTATCGGCAAACGACAAGTTGTTTCCGGTCTTTATGGTTTTTGCAATACGTGACGGTGAAGTGCGCATAGTGATGCGCAGGGTAGTTAAGCTCGAAAGCTCGAGGTTGAAAAGCCTTGAGAGCTCGAAACAGTGTTTTTGATCTCAGCACGTCGAGCAGCTTCGTTGAAAAGGCATGTGAATCCTTTATGTGATTCGTGTCTTCGTACATAGTCACACACAAAAACATTGAACAAAATCAGTCCTCAGTGAAATCCTTTTTTTACCGTTTAACTGAAGAGTGTCTTGTTAAATCGAATATCTTTATTACATTGTAAAATTTCTCTTATAATTCTCTTATAATCTTGTAATAATCAATATCAAAAATATTCTGTGTAATATGTGAAATCAAGTGTTTCTTTTAATAGGGACAAAAAAAGGAAAAATATAATGATAATTAATGATAATTAATTAAAAATATAATGATATCTTTAATCAAGCAGATACATATTATTAAAGGATACTATTGAGGTGAACACAATTTCTGCACAAAAGTAATTGCGATTACATAACGCTTTTTATATTCTCCCATTGTATTAATGCGCAGCCATGTCACTTTCCGCTGTTTGAGTTTCAAAGCCCATAGCATAAAGACGGCGAACTGGCAGCCCGGTTTTTGATCTCGAGCTAGCGCGGTTTCCTCTCGTTTGAAAATGCGCGCGGACAGTGCATTCCGTTGCATATAATTCTTCCTAGAGCCGCACATACGAGAGAGCGCAGGTACTCTTCAAGAACCGAGACGCAGCGATACTGGTGCCCGGTGATGCAGCTTTTGTTTGCCCTTTTTAAATGCGGTCGCACTGCACCGCATCGAGGCGAGGCGACGCGATGCGACGCGACGCGACGCGACGCGAGGCGCGACGACGCGTATGAATTCCGAGGGACGTTGAATTTTTATGAGCTTGCATACCGCGAATTAGCCCACGTTTCTACCTTATATGTATATACGTTCGTGCACATACATATACGTGTCGCTGCTATCATTCGACTTTTCGCAGTGCATTTCGCTGATGCGGAATCGATGCGTATTGATAAGATCGTTTGCACTCATTGGAAACAGATAATTTATTTCGCTTTCGATTAACTTTATCTTGCTCTTTATATTATTCTTTCGCGCGGAAGAAGCGCCTGCGGAGCGCCTCTTGTCGATATATTTACTTTTGAAAGACGACAACGTATACTTTTTGCAACAATTCCTAAGTTGCGCATATAAAGCGAGGGATATTTTCCGACTCGCGGAAAATACCGTTAACGCGATAAAACCATAAAATCCCATGGATTCACGCCTCCGGTCGCCAATATCTTCTCATTTCAGTCCTCCGAACGGGCTACATTTCACTTCGCACTCGGCACGAATGGAAAGTGCTGCAACTCCCTAGTTAGACGTCAGACTCTCGCGTTAGAATAAGTACAAGACAGAGATAGACAAAAAAACGTGTATTAGATGCGGTCTCCGATACTTTTCACTGACGCGAACGACAGCGTTATCGTAGCTCTCCTTCTCGAGATGTGGTCGATAAATAGCGCTAGATTTCGAGACCGTGCAGCTGTGTGCGCTATGCACATCGTGCACCGTGTACTTTTGCGTAGTTAAAGACGGCAACTAGATTACCGAAGCGCAATTTAATTATCCTGCGGCTTTTGTGAATTATTTCACACTACTTAGCGCAGTCAAAATTATTACCTTTACACTAACGAACGTGTATTGTTACGTTGCTGATATGAATCTAGATTATACGTGATAATGTAAAAATAGCAAGATGTCGTAAGTCACAATTTTTATGACATGCCTTGATTTGCAGTTTGAAATTTATTTCTTGCGAAACAGAACATACATTTTTTATCAGTTACATATCACGTATAATGTGCACAGTATTTGAAGAAGATTCTTTTTTTTTCATCCGAATTTACAACTACACAGCTTTTTGTTTTTTACGAGGAAATAAATGAAGCGTCAAGTACTGATTAAATAAGAAGAAGAAGAAGAAGAAGAAGAAGGAATATTTTTAGTCTATATTTTTTCTTTGATATTTTCGAAATCTCTAAGTACGGCGATACACCTGTGCAGAGCCATCCGAAAGCGCAGGTGGCGTAATCAAAATTATGTAGAAAAATGTAAAGCACGAGGAGAGAAGTACACGGTAAATTTGCTCGTCGTGCGTCGAGCTACCTTCCTCCTCATTTCTCATCGGGCAAGCCCGCGTCTCTACGGTCTCTCATCGCATGACTCTCATTCTCTCCGTCTGATGCCCGGCGGTACGAGAGAGGGTGAGCAGTTGCATGTCGCGTAGCCAGTATGCAACGGCACATGGAGTAGACGTACGGCTTGACGTATTGCCGAGTAGTGTATTGTAACCGTGCCGTTACACCGGGACCAGGGCCCACCCATAATAATCATGTCATAACGCAATCCGCTCTCATGTGTGTATAATTGTTATAACGATCTTTATCAGCCTTTGACCCTGCTAGTTGAGTATGGCAGAGAGACCGCGTACCGAGACACACAGAGAGAAAGATATATCACATTAATCTCCTTACACATTAACTGCACGATCCTTTCCTACATATAAATATTTTAAGAGCAAGAATGAATTTATGTCCACATCCTCGCTGTAAAGTCCGCTTCAATTTCAGTCTTACGTCCATCTGAAAAAATATAAAATTGTGTGTGCATATTAAATTCTAAATTTGCCCCCATTTATTATATTCGGCGAATGATAAATAAATATATTTCAAACGTAACGATGTCCGCGTGTATGCGCCATGCAATTGCGGTTACATACGAAACGTTTAAAATCACAAGAGTGATAATATTTATTCTTGTTCTGTCGGGAAACGACTGCGGGGTAATGTCGCGTATTCGATGCGCGCGATTTTTGCCAGACAAGTCAAACGTTTTATATCGTTTTACGTTTTCATGGACAAATTATAACGTGCTGTAATTGCGTATAAAGTGGATGCGCGACGTGACATATCGCCGGGGAGTGTATTGCGCGGCATGTTATACTGTATTGCTGGCAGGGCGGGCTACAATAATCATGTCATAACGCAATCCGCGCGTGCTTTCCGCGGGTACCCGAGGCTTGTAATTATCGCGCCACACGAGGACTCGTTATAGCCTTTAACGCGGCATACATCGACTCCCGATGCACACACGCTAAAGTGGCTTGTACAATTGCGTATACGAGCTCGCGTCCTCCATGGACGCGATGTCAACGACAGAAGCGGCGCTTTCAAAGTACGGCGCACCAGGTTACATTGAAGTTTAATTATACGTCTCACATTATAATCCGATATTACGTGATAAGAGCCATTATGACTTAAGCCCCGGCTACGCTTTCCACCGTAGTCGGAGCTTAATGATTTATTAGCTTTCGATAACGCAACGCGATGTATCTACAAATTGCGTTGCACAATAGTTGCGCTAACGCCCCTCCTCCCGCCCCGCCACCGCTCCTCTTCCGCTTCTTATCTATTGAATGTCGAATTCACATCGGTTATATCTCCGGACGGATTTCATTCTATCAAAACGGTTTTTCTTTTATTTCTTTTCTTTCGTTCTTTTTGTCATTTCTGTCTGTCTCGGCGTCATAAATCACGGAATGCTCTTGGCTAATCGCCGTAGCTCCTCCAACAGGGCCCCATCATCCATTTTCTTTGGCTTAAGACGGACGCAACGCTGCCCGCGCCACGTTTATCCGATAATTGTAATGTCAAGCGTCTCTCGATTCATTCGTCCTCGTCGAGAGTGAAGCGGCTGCGATGTCCCTCCGGCGCGCCCGATACGTGCCTCGACTACTCGAGCAGTCATTGTCCACTCGGGCAAACTACATTTCTTACGCGTTGTCGCAACGAGACTGCGAATCCTCCGCCGGAGACGCGTTTACAACGTCAAAGTCCGTGGAATTCGATGAGGATCCGACACGGCGGGATTTTTCAACGTATCCCTTGCTGAAGATATACTAGTCTCTTTCATCGATGTCTAGAAGTTGAATGTTTTGAAAAGTAATTTACAATTCATTTGGATAATCGTGGGGTGAAAATAAATGCATTATCAAATTATTTTTCAATATTCACATTCTCAGTCTCAGTTTTGTGATAAAAATCAACATGAGGGTCACATACATTATTATTCAGTTTTATATATATGTATATGGAATAAATAATTAATATACCACGAAAAATTTAGTAATGCTCACGGAGTTAAAAACAATGAAATAATAAAAAATTACAGAGTCAAAAATGTTCTTTTGCAAATGAACCAGATTACTAAAGTCTGTTGATTAATTTTTAAACATCATTGTGTATTTCTGTAACATTAGCAGTTTATAATTATCACACATATAGTCCATTACTTTAATTAATATATGTATAGAGTATTAAAAATCATGAAATAAGAAAAGTTATTGAATGTACGCGTAAAAAAATGTTATTTTTAGTTTATTCCTCTTGTATTAATATCTGACGTATCTAACTTCTAACAACTTTTGCAGTAATATTGCATTTTGAAAATTTTTGAACATTTATAAAAATTTTTAGAATATTTCAAATCACGCTAGTATTTAATATTTAAGACTTTAATTGTCCTTCCATCTTTATATTTAAAAACTTGCTAGGGTAAATCGGTGTATAATGGCCATACCAGAAAAGATGGCCATAGGCTGTAATTTTTTTAAATAATTGTTAAATAGTGCATTTTTTAAATCATTTTGAAAGAAGATCGATATTTACAGATATTGTAAAATTACAGCCTATGGCCATCATACTCTATACTTAACAATTGCGCAAGTGTCGTTCTGCAAAAAAATTAATGATTCATCGTAACTCACGGTCATAACTTATTCTTTGAATAAAATCTACTGATATCTGTTCATCGATCATGCATTCGTGAAATAATCATGACAATTCGATATTCAAGGACTCTCGTCATTTTATAATTTTAATGTCGCGTATCTTTATGATTCATTCGTCTATGTCTGACCCAAGATAACGAACGCTTCTGCGAGACAGGTTACGTGCCTGGGCTGCAAAAGTTACCCCTCGATTTCGTCATTCCACGACTTTTAACACTGCCGTCGATTCTGCATGCCACACGTTGGTCGACGGCGATTTTCTCCGTGACGATCAAAGATACTTCCGCGGCCATTTACCTGTCGTCAACCCTTCAAAGAGCTTAAAGTTTGTTTCACCATCCATTTTCGTTTTATCGAGAATTGTTTTACGAAAATAATTGTTTGAAAGCTCCAGTTTAATTCTAAAACTGTCAACGTTTATAAATATTTGAGAAATTTCAATATACTTCAAAATAAGATAGTAAAGCTCCTCCCTGTCACTTTAAGGGTAAACATTTTGACGAACCCGCAAGCATGGCGCTTGCAATATACTTCTAGTCACTCTTAAATTAATTCTTCTTCATTAATCGCTCAATAATCCTCTCATCGGGCGCTACAATTCGATCGATATAACTTCGCAGTCTGGACACGTAACTCTCTCCGCGCTCATATCCTTCACCTTCGCGACTTGGCCCTGAGCGGATGAATCAGCGAATATGTCGTCGTCCGGAAAAGTGCTTCGCGGCCGAGAGCCCGAGGGTACGCTCGTCTTTTTGTCACGGACTCCGCTAGACGGCTACCGTAAAATTATCATATACCACGGTGGGACGCGGACGAGAGGTGTGGGAGATACATGTGTATGTGTGTGTGCGTCTGCGTCTGTGTGCGCGCGTGAAGAGCGACGGGGCCGCCGCACCACCTCCCTTCAACACACGACGGCGGCTCCTTCTTCCATTCGCCCTAAGTCCCAGCTGACTGACAGAATAATCTGCGGCGGCAAACGAGGGAAATAATTCAGCGCCGTGCGGATAAGCAGCCGCGTGGAAAGAATACTTGCGACGCTGTGTGCCGTGCGCGCTACGACGGGGGGAGAGACGGCCACGAGAAAATTTGCGGGTAAGAGGGAATTTATATTCTAGGCTCGTTACACGACCCTTCATTAGCGTGTCGACGGAATTTTTGAAAGAAAAGCGAGCTTACGATCGGGAGACTATCGTGACTGCGTAGGCGTGACTGCGTTATCTCAATTCAATTGGATGCGACGCACGAAACGTCGTGCGATTTCCACGAGAAATTCGAGGATTGCCGTTAAAAATCCGTTATTTTCTCCATGTGGGAGAAAATAACGTCGTACGACATTTATAATTACATCGATAACTATTTTTCTCGACACATCTCTCGCTGTTGTTTCTCGATCGGAGTATCTCTAATATTAAATATTATTGTATAATATATGAGACATGTAATTATTATATACTAAATAGTACTGTAACGCATTTGGTCCTCCCCGGGGCTGAAATGTGACCGTAGCACGCCAGGTTGAACCGAGAATATGCGTAAATTACCTCGTTACTGTTTGGGGAACGGTTAAGATAGTCTAATTGCTCTATTTCGAGCAACGCCACATAACCAATTTGAGCGGGGCCACGTTGTATACCGTGGCCGGGAATACTAAAATTTACGTACGTTTACTTGATGTATGCGCGCTGGTTGCCGCGGCACTTTTCCACGTTAACGTCAATTAGAACGTTTTCGGCGCCGTTATACCGTTACGTTAACGTAATTCGTCAGCTTCTTTGTTTCGGAGTGAGATATATGCGTCAACTAATTACGCTTTATCACCCCTGTCGTTCCCATATATTCGACTTTCAAAACGCGGCCATTATCTTATCGCGTATATTGCATCAAGGAACAATTCGTAAAATCCCGGCAATAGCGAACGGCAGTTCTCATGGACGCGGTTTCGCGAGCCCCAGATCCCTTTTCAGTGCGCCACCGCCCCCCGCAGGCGCCCGCTTGTAAAGGTGCCACAAATCGCACAAAAGAACCGCGAGCGATCATTTAGCGCGGTTTCCGCGCCCGGCGTCCGTTATCATCGGTAATTTTTCATCCGAGGTCTTCTCCCCGTCTCTCTCTCTCTCTCTTTCTCTTTCTCTCTCGTCTTCTTTCTCCCCCTTTCTCTCCCTCTGTTTTCCCTTCCCTGCTTCCCTCCGTATGAATTTGACTGTGTCATTACGATCCCAACCCCCGTACATATTCTACAACGGCATCGGCGCCATCTTCATCCCCTCTTAACTGTCTTCATTCCCAAGCAGCTTCTTCCTGCCCCTCCTGCCCGCGAATCTCTAATCCGAGCAAGATGTTGCTCTTCCTCCCTTTCGCCGCCACGCTTACTACCTCCCCTGAAACGGAGGAAGTCTAACGGCTCTTGGGAAGATTGGCGGGAGTAAAACGAAAAGGGAAGTAATTACTAATCTTTGAAATAATCATTTGCGTTCCCGGCCTCATGATGCGATCGTAGAGCCGTTCTAAAACTCTATTTAAGCGAAACGGCACTTAAATGCTATTGTATAAGAATTGCCAAACAGTTCGCAACTACCATTAAATGGAGGTTGAAGACAAGATATAAAAATGTATGTTTATATGTTCCAACATTATTATATTATTTGCACATCGGATTACAAAATTTAGTTACTATAAATCTATTAGATTCTAGAAACCACGTTTGACGAACATTAGGAATATGCTTAAAGAAAATAGATATGATAGAAAATATATTAAATATATCTCATATTGATCCATATATTTTGAACGCTTTAATAAAGCAAACATTACTAATCCATTTTATCATCGTCCATGACATTTATAGTTCACTAAATGCGGAATTGATTATAAGATATTTTTAAAATGTTTTTTTTACAATAAAATATTCCGGCAATATTTACTTGTAATATAACACAAACAAATGAATGATAAATGCTGTTTCAAAATAATTTTACAAACCCGATGGTTTTATGAGTATCCATGATAATTTTATAATTCGCTCGAGCGCCCCATATTTCGCATAAACGCAAATCTTCGACATTATGTAGACATTTCATCGCGCTATTCTCCATTTGATTCTCGTTTGCACGCGAGTGTTCAAAGATGAATCTGCTTTGCGTGGATTGACGGCGGTAGACAAATCGAAGGGACGAACGCCGGGCGATCGTCGGTAGTAGTCGGTGGTAGCATTAGGGAAAGGATTTCGTATTCGACTGTCGTCTGCCTGAAGCGGCATTTGCGCACCGAACCGCCACGATATATACATACGCTCGCTTCTCTATCTCTTTCATCTCATCTCTTATCTCAGCTTCTGCTGTTAAACAGCTTGCCTTTGCTTAACCCTCTGTCGCATCCTACTGCCTCTGGGCAACGAACCACATATAAATAAGATAAACTATGTTTGAGTAATAAGATCTACTTCTGCATTTTATACATCGCCCCGTAACGATTCGTAAGACGCCAAAATAATGTTGCTAATGATAAAAATTAATATAATCAATATTAAAATTAACATATCAACACTGTTTACACAAATTTAAAAATATAGTAACTGCTTAATTTCTTATATTTGTATATAATTATATGGATGAAAAGTTTGCTCAACGATACGACATTTTAAAAAACAGAATTATTATCAAAGAACTTTGCGAGGAACTTTTTCTTTTTCTTTTACTTTCAAAATGTTTCTCTATTAAGTTACATTAATTTTTGTTGTTAGCAATATTACGCTCATTTTTTTCGAATCGAGAGCTGTCCGCTTTACGACATTACATCGAAAGCACAAGAAACTCGGCAGAGAGCAAAAGAGAAAGACAGGGTGTCTTCATGAGAAGGGCGTGTCTTTCTTTTTCTCCTCTCCTTTGCCTGTTTTCTTTTTCAAGCCAGTGAATTAATGCACGTGCCATAAAGTACACTCCTGCCGGAGAAGCCAGTCGTTCGACTTTACGTTCTCTCGATGGAGCTACAAAACTGAACGCCGATACGTATGTAGAATGGAAAAGTTAAAAGTACTCGCAAGAGTACTGCCAGGGATCTGTCTGTCCTTCTTTATTCCTTGCAATGAAGAGATGCACTTCTTGATACTTGGAAATATTAACAGGCTGATGTTTATTTAATTCGCAATTAGAAGCAGGTACCACCTTCAATTTTCATTGAGATCGTGTTATGAAGAAAATATATATATTTTTATGTAACATTTTACTTTAAAATGAACAAAATAATGGACGAGACAGTCAGCTGAAAAAATTCTCAAAGAACTGGATATTTCAGAATATCAGCTCATTCGGAGGTCAATCAAATTTTCAAGATATTAAATCATTATTTTATCATAGCGATCGACAAACTTCTTTCATTAGATCGAGCAAAAGTTGTTCACGCGATGAATCTCGCCGCGGTATCGCTTGAGCAATTAATTGCAATTAATCACAGTTAATAGCCTTAACGCACGATATTGGTTTTAATCCGTTCGCCGTACACCTTGCGAGCAATTAAATTTATGCTTAGATAGGAACGCTGCGCTGAGCGTGTGCTGTATACACGTCACATTTTAAATCGATATATGCTAATAATCGCGTTTCATGATACGCATTTCGGCTTGTTTCGACGGCGTACGGTACGTATACCGACTAATCAACTCGACATGATACGAAAATTATGTCATGTATATCATATTTAGCACAAGCGTTACATTTGATATGGTTATGAGTTATTCCATATGTGCGACTGATACGCGGAATATGATCAGACTATAAAGTTATGTCACTGATGGCGTTGCCAATACCAAAACGATTTTAGCTCTGCTATACATATACATATATAAATTTGCTATTCTAATCTCCGTTGTCGTAACAAGACATATTTGAACTTTGCACTGCTACGATTATCTTGTACAACGATTAAACAGCAAATTGACACTGATGGCTTTCACAATTTCATCTTAACGATAAAAATTCATATTCTATTAAAAGTTATTTCTATTTTTTACATTTCTATTAAAAAATATTTTGTGCATTATCAATCTTACTTTACTTTATACATAGCATGACGCGTTGCAAAAAATTATGAAGCAATGTCGACAATTTACATCGTAAAATGTTTCACTTGCACAATTTTTATTTTATAACATACTTTTTTTATACACATGCCATTATTAATTTTGTCCGAGATCCAAAACTGTAGCAGTATATAATATAAAATATAAACTATGACACTAATATACAGTGCACTCAAGATATTTTTAACGAATAATATCGAATGAACAATATTGAAAAAAACACCTCGGATAAGTGTCGCAATAAAATTCGCAAGGGTTGAATAAAACGCAAACTAACGGCTCGTTCTATCTGCGTATAGAATTTCACGGATTCGGTTGTGCTATACGACGGCGAAAGCATTGACAATTTATCGGCGCGAATCAACCGACTGAATGTGGCGTGCGAGATGCGACACGGAGGAATGTGCAGTATCGCAATTTCCGGAATGCATTACATGGTTCCATTTCTGCAGATAATCGTACCAATTCGCTCATTCCGTCATTTTAAGCGACCCACCACGCCGTCGTTTCTCCATGACGAATTATCTGCATATCGAACTTTCCTGTTCAGTTTTACGTCAAAACCCAATAGTTAGAATTAGGTCTCTTTAATGTAATTTGCTGATAAAGTACGAATAAAATGTCCATTTTAAGCTGATTAAAATATTTCTATATTCAATTTTTCTTTATACAAGAAAACGAAGACGACGATTGATGAATTGTCAACAATGAATGCTTTAAGCAAGGTAAAACAAGCATAAATTCACGAGAGTGTTTAAAGTGTATAAAAATATTATTTAAATGTAATATTGATTTTACATTCACTCAATAATCGGACAATTGTAATTATGAATTTTATTACGAGAGCGTACGATAAAAAAAATTAATGTCACTGTGAATAATAAAACTCGTTTTCAAGCATAATATAAACTCGCGCGAAATTATAACTTTGTTACCCAAAACGGTGGACGAGTCTAATGGATACAGCGCGTGTTTGGCGTTAATCCGATCGATTGGTACGATAACAGCCGTGCATGATGGAAGACGAGGATTTATCTAGTGCGCGAGTCGGGAAGGATCAGGGATACTGTTTAATTCGTGGGGCGTTTTAAGGCCCGAATCCCATCGGCGGATACAATGGCCGCTGTCGACAGATGTCTATCTCTCAATTTCCTGAATGAAAGTTTGCACGCGCATACGTAAACCGGGCACGACATACAAGTATAGCCGTGCAGCGCGAGTTCTCTCGTGGAATTGGCGGTGCTTCAGCAAAATCCATGCGCTTCATCAACAACATTTCACGCGATATGACTGGCATAAATCAAACTCTTTCCCTTATTCGATATAATTAGGGGTTTTAAATGAGTTTTCACCAGTTGACTTGCTGCTTAATTCGATTTCTTTCCATTTCTTTTTTCGTCATTTACCAACTATGTAATCAACTCTCAATCTGTTCTTGAGGAAAAAATTGCTCGCTATGTACTTCCAACGCGCTCCCAAGTGCATTTCCAAGTATTGACATTTTCGACAAGCGCTGCCTGGTTGCGTCATTATTAAAAAGTTGCGAGATTAATAAATAACGCGTTTTCCTTACGATATGAGCGTATACCTAGCATTGTAATTTGCAACGTTCGGATATATTAAGTTTACATTCTGACCTTTAGTCGTTTCGTACAGTTGCGGTTAAACACTAGGCAAGACGAACTTCAACTGATTTCAACTCAGCCGTTTAATTATCGGTTAACTCGCAGTTTCCTTACCCCGAACGCGCGGTTAACGTTTCCCAGTTAATCGAGGCTTTACCTATCAGTAAAGTGTGAAGAGAGTAAATCGGCGGAGGGTGAATTAAAACTGGCTGCCTATGTGATTGCCAAGTTCGTTGCGTCGACGCGAAAAACTTTGGGGCTCCGTGCTCAGTTTTACTTAGCGCGCAATTTGCTAGAAAGCCAACGAAGATTGCCATAAACAAGCCATAAAGTGTTCACGTTTTATGCATCCATTTTACTTCACTTATCGTCCGCGCTCGAACGCACCCTTTCTCCCTTTCTCTAGCACTGCCTCTCTGTCTAGCACGGCCAGATCCCCATTTTAAATGCGGACAGAACGCGGCGGGGATTTTTATCGCGAGCCGGGCGAGCTGACTTTACGTTAATCATACTAAAAATAACAGAGACGCCACCGGAGTGGTTTTCGCCTTGCGTATCCTTGCCGCGCGCATTAGTATGCGGTATGGGCAGAGATACCGAGCCTCGAAAAATGGGACATTAATCTGTTACATTACCTATGACAGTGAGAAACAGTGCCTTAAGTAGCTCCAAGCTGCGGGCAAACGGTGCTATTTATTACGTAGAAGCGTTCCCTGTTGAAAAATATATAGTAATTCAGAGACACGCGCGCAAAGAAGAGAAGTTATCCTATCATTGCTTTCTTTTATGATTACCGATGTCATTTGGTTACTGTGACTAAAATGGCATGACTTTACGTTCTCTGCTGTATAAAGAAACGGCAGTCAACATTTTAGAAGATTTTTTTTTAAGATTTATTTCTTTACTATTACTCGTATAAATAAATTATTTCCGAAAAATTTATACGGATTTCCGAAAATAAGGTGATTACATATAATATATTTTTAATATTCTACTTGTGCATAATTCTATTTCTTTTTTTATTTTCTGTAACTTTTTTTACATGTTGTTGTTTACAAGGTATGGCTTAATGAAGATGGACAAATATATCCAGAGTGGCAGGAAACAAGTTTATTCTTATTGTAAGATCTACTAATTTCCAAGTTTGAATCTTTATCATGGACTACTTTAAGTATTAAATTAAAACTGAAATTTCTACAAATAGAATGTGCGATTTTATTGGAAATGTTACTTAAATAATTGATTCTTTTCTAAATTGGGAAATGCTGAATCACCTTCGCTAAACACAATTCGCAATTATTTCAAAATGATTATATTAAAGTAATGAAAATTTATATAACAAGATTTTCTGCTGACCTGAATATTTCATCAGGACGAAAGTGATCTGAAATTAATTATTTTTTCTCCATCTTGTTTTTACCTAAATTCCGTTTTTTTATCTATATTTCAGATTTCGTGTTCTTGTTTTCTTTCTATCGTTTTAATTATAATCCCTTGGTTGCTAAACGATTTTTCACAACAATATTGCTGTTTTGTACTTTCTATATTTTTTCTGTTTACGAAAAACATATTAATACACAATGTTCTAATTGACTTTCTATATAAACGATTGTTCTTCGCATTTATTCTAATATCTTTGGACTTCTCGTCACTCGCTTTTCTCTTTGAAATTTTTATCATTTGTCCCATCATCTTGTTTATTACTTTTTATACATAGTATAACCGCTTACGAGAGATCTGTATTCACAGCATATATTTCTTTACTTTTACTTGCGCACATTTGTCTAGCTTATCTCGTTACGCGCGAGTCATAATAGCGTAAAAATTCATATCTAATGAACATGCCACTGATAAGCATTTCAGCAAATACAAGGATATACAAATAGATGCTATCAATTATCGAGAGATAGATAATATTTTGACTAATGGCGCGGTTTCTATGTTACCTTATTAATTATGTTTTGTAATTTTTTCTTTCTGCAATTTTTAGATTTTTTTCTATTTATGTAATTATTGAAGAAATATTTTCTCTTTAATTGATACTACTTTCTACGATAATTTTCCATTGTTTCGCTGCTGGTATGTCATGGAAATGCAAGCAAGCACCTTTTCATTTGCTAAGCAAAACTGATGCTAGCGCGCAAAGTGTCCTTTGATCCTCGGTCGTCTCGAGGCCACACGCTCGCCAAATTTAAACGAAATTGGATGGAAAGAGGCTACAGAGATCGGTTTTAATGTAAATATTTTTGACAGCTTTTGAGAAGAAAAGTCGTTCCGCATTTTCTTGTTTAATGACGGATATACAAAGTTTACTATATCGATTTATGAAATGATAATTTTTAAAGGGATACTTGTCTTTAAAGATGGGATTTCGAAATAAGAAGTTGACGTAAAAAAAGATAAAAAAATAAACTGACAATAAAAAAATAAACTTCGTTACAGAAGCAACAAAAATAAAAAAAAAGAATACCTTTCCGAACAATATTTATTTATTTATTTTATTCAATGTAAAAATATATGATACAAAAAGTCTTTTGTAATGTAAAAATATATGATACAAAAAGTCTTTTGTAATGTAAAAATATATGATACAAAAAGTCTTTTTTCTTGTCTGTTTTACGTAGCATTGTTTTTTTAATGTGACATTTTATATATTAAATGCACACAAATGTGAATCTTTATACATAGAAATATTGTCAATACGATCGTTTACGCTCCATTTGTAAATGATTGATACGAATGGATGGAATATATATGCGGGATGGTAACTGGTGGCGTAATGCTGCTGCCAGTTGTCGTTACGGAGATAGTTTGTACCAGTCAAGTTTCATGATACTGTTAAGTAAGTTTGCGAAAGCCTTGGTTTCCGCGATGAAAATCGCAGCAGCGCACCTGCATATGCTTAAAACAGATATGCATATAGTGATGTTTCAGCAATTCACGTAATCATGTTAGCAATCTTCAAACATAACGGTTCCCTAAAAGTTTTACACTCGATACACACAGAAATTAATGCTGCTGTTACAAAATTGTGGATTCTTAATCGTAAATAAAAAGGGACCGCGAACAAATATTATAAAGAGAAATAAATGCGTATATTTGATATCATATATTCTTTCTAATAATTTTCTTTTAAGTAAAATAAATTTAAAGACATAATTAATTATATGCTTCAGAGATTCTGCGGCATCAAATAAAGATTAAAATATATTAACATTGTAATATGTCATATAAGATATTTATCCATTTTACTAATAAAATTAACGGAACTTAGATTAACACGAATCAGCATTGGCGCAAAAATGTAACTTGGAAAGATACGTTGCATAAAGCGACACTTTTCGCCTGTAATTAACACCGCTGCGTCGATGTTAAGTGGAGCAGTAAGCCGGCAAGCTGGTTCTGAGCTATGCGAACCCTTCCTGCGGCTTCTCCTCGTTAAAGGCGAAGACACTCCGAGCTAAATCGGAGAACCATTCCACTACCCTTCTTGTGCCACCTTCCCACTGCCTTTCACCCTCTACCCCATCTTCGCAGCCGCGTTTTCGGTCCTTATTCAGGCGACCGTTTGACATCTGAGAGACCAGGGACACCGGTGCCGAATACCAGTCGAATTACCGTAAATCGAACTGCCAGCTTCCTTCCAGCAAGCGTCCCGAGACGGTTAAGTCCTACTCTTAAGTCCATGTATTAGCGCTTACTGAATTCCCGTTCTCTAAAACGGGGATCACAGCTCATTGCGTGTCGGGATGCATACTCCAAATGTTCGAGTCCAAATGCAAACAATCGTTGCAACCAACTTTATTCAATCCTGCAGTTAATTACGAATAATCTTTATTCTCGAACCGTTATTAATCGATACGATCTTCTAAGATCCTATCATTTTTCTTAAGATATCAATATTGTGCGGAATTAGATATCGCAGCCAGACCACACAGAAAAAATATTAATTTCAAATCAACAATAATATTCTCATGAATAAGCAAAAATATAAAATCTTCTTTAAAGATTTCGATAATCTTAAACAGACAATAACTTGCTCACGTAAAAGAATTTTGTTTCTGTTTAAGATTATCAAAATCTTAAAAGAAGATTTTATATTTTTGCTTATATATGAGAATATTATTGTTGATTTGAAATTAATGTTTTTTTCTGTGCACGCTCCGCGATAAAAGTCAAGCGAGACCTGTTGTCGATGGCAATCTTCCGTCGATCGGTTTCTCAGGTGACAAAATCGCGACAGTGGACGGGACAAGTTGAAATCACACCTGAATAATACGCACAATCTAGAAGGAAGGCCATCAGCCGGATTAAAGGCACGACCAATAAAGTAGAAAACGCTACAAAACCGCCAGTATGAAAACCGACGGTACAGGGCCGCGCGCTTGCCGTGATAAATCGATTTCGTGTGAAACGAACCGTGAAAAATGGCGGGCAGTCGCACGTGGAAAATGTGTTTCGGCTGATAGCGCTTTCGACGCACTCTCTCTCTCTCTCTTTCTCTCTCTCTCTCTCTCTCTGTTTCTCTTCCTCGCAGGCCTCGTTGGCGCCGGTTAATGCAGTTGACCCTATGCAACCGTAAATCTAATCCCGTTGACTGCCGGACGCCAGTTAGGCTAGCTAAACGATCTCTTAAGGGTCACCGAAAAGGGCTAATGTAGCGTTAAATAATTTATAAAAAGTAGGTCGAAGAATCTTCCTCGGGGTAGATCAAGTTTCGGTAAAAGTTGCCCGCGCACTCTTTCGGATGCAACTCTCTTTTTCCACGCTAATTTTTTACCTTCCTTCTTTCTCGGCCAGCGCTCCAACGATGAAATTCATATTAACTCCAAACAGCTTGAAACGTGAAGAAGGCAAGCTATTTGTGATGTTGAGCAACATTGGTTATTAATCCAGTTAACATCTCATTAGGCAGCAAACGGAAGTTTATAAAACAAAATTTTTCATTGGACATCAAAAATAGTCGGAAATAATTTCGTTGAGATTATTAACATTTTTTTTAAAATAAAATTAATAATATTTTCTACAATGTACAATGTTGATTTGATACAGAAGTTCATATGTCCAATAAATTGGTAAGAGATGATAAGATTGGAATTTAGATTATGACTGCGTGATGTACTTTTTTTTAGAAATCTAAAATTTAAATATAAAATCTAATGTACGATAGTAAAAATATTTGCAAATTAAGACGAATTATTATTCAGGAAACGATTAGAAGTGGTTACAGTTTGAGGGAACCCGCTGTTGTTTCACACGATATAGAACGAGGTCAGGAGAGCCTCAAGATTGACGATGCGGAAGCATTAAGGAAGGGCAAGGTCAACGATAATGTTCTTATCGCGCTTGTGAAACAGCTGCTTGCTTATCGTGGCTCACAGGTTCTCGTTAGACGTTATGCGCATTGCGTTCAAACAGATAATCTGATCTGAGCAAATAATCCTACGATCCAGCACAATTTCATGAATGTCTCGAACGTGTCTCTACAATAGCATTCCGCATAGCGTTATTTTTAATTCTATCTTGGCTAGAATTGTGTACTACTTGAATCTTTAAGACGCGCCGAAAGTACGAACTTAAAACTATAAAAAATCCTGGCGTGAAAAAAGCAGAAAGTAAATGAGAAATAGTACCCGATAATTAACAGCTTTTAGTCGTTTTATTATTTTAATCACTTTTAATCGTTTTAAATTTTAAATGACAGTATTATTCGGTGATATTCTACAATAATAGATAATTGCCGAGAGCATTGATCTCAAATCAACACACATACTATCTACATACAGAATGTTTCGTATTCGATAACACTTCTAAAAAATATATAATTTTACATAAAAAGAAATAGTACAAATTTTCATCTTTGCTTTTGAAAGATTCACTGAAAATTAGAAAATCAGTAACGTCTTTTTCTCTCTCTAAGCGTATATGATCCTCCCGTCAGGTTACAGTCGGGAAGCATATTGAAAATATGCGGGAAATAAAAAAAAGTCTTGAAATTCGCAATTATTTCCCTTTAATATAAATTTTCATAAAGTTAGAGAAAAATTTTCATAATTGATAAGCGTAACGCGTCTATTTTCGTTTTCCTTTTCTTCCCTCGCGCGGATAATTTGACGGGAAAGCAGCGCGTAACGGTTCGACTGGAAACATCGCAACGAGGCAAAATTTTATGCGCTGCACACTGCCTGAGCAAGCCAGCGCGTCCAGCCATTCTTTATTAAAGGGCATACCAATCTAGGAGGCTTCAAGGCCTCTTGCGTGATGAATGTAAGGCCGAACTCTCGTAACCTAACCCGTCTCGACCTAGCCTGCCTACCCTACCTAAAGGACGTACCTTTAACTCTGTTTAACTTCCACCTGAATTAGCTTTCATCTACCTTGCGGGTCGTTCCACACATTGTTCTCCGCAATCTAACTCGACGTCGTTTACATTTCGCAGTGGCCCGTGCTAATGTTTAAACCCTTCACCGTTCACCGCGGATCACTTTGCTCGGTAAAACATCTATTACCTGTAAAAATTTCCCGTCTAAGGCACGTATTGTTACGTGCCTAGAAATGATGAAATAAAATTCTGCAAGATGATTATGATTCTTTAATTCGTTGGCGGCATCGCAGCAACATCTCTTCCGTTTCAGCGCAATAACGCAATATAATTTTACGAATGTAATTACGCATTTACTTCTGTATCTACGCCGCTTAATTAAAATTCCGATAAAGTGAAACGTTTCTTCGGACTAGATTAAAGAATAGGGAAATATTAAAGAATAGGAATATTTTAGTAGCTTATTATACCTTTAAAGAAATGAATCGTCGCTGCATTCTAAGGAAGCAGTATTTCTAACTAATTAAAAAATAAAAATGTAAAAAAAAACGTAGAAACGTTTCAGAGAAAAGTTTATATTTCTCTTGCAATTAATTATGTAAAGTCAATGCACGTGAAAAAGTGTCTTACGCTGAAAGCACTTCGCTTCCATCGATCGAATTTGACATCGCGCGCGAAAAACAATTTGAGAAAAAAAAACGTACATAGGACGTCCAACGGCTCCAGTCAGAGGCCTTCGTAGCAGCAAAGCCCGAGCTTGTCTGCGCAATAAGGATCCGAAGCATTACAGACAACCTAGGTCGGTCCCGTCCCTTCTCACCCTCAGACGGAATGTTTTGCATTTTAAGAAGGTGTCGGATATCCTTTGCGTTATCCGAAGACAGGCCTCCCTCGTCGCCTCGTGCCCGTCGCGGAGCAGGGGGAAAGAAGGGAAAAAGGGTGGAGGGAGACACGAGAGGCACAAGAGCGATCCCTCCCTTGAAATCCGTAGTAATTCACGGTCCTGTATTACGTGGCAAAAAGAACACCCACCCCGGCGAGACGACCGATGCTAGCGGAGTCGCTTTACAGTGAACGAACGGGGAATCTGCGCGAGCGTGTTTAGTGGGAGCGTCCGTTACATTTAACGATATTTATTTTACATGCGCGTTATTTTCGTCACTGTAAATTATAGTCGCACAAAATTTCTCGATTTTACGTAATATATCAATGCATTATTTTATAAACAAATGCAACTGTTTGGGTAAAAACTGACAGAAAAAAATATTTTAAAAATATTTTGTTTCGTTTTTGCAGTTTGATTCCTGCATTATAAAAAAATTGAGAAAATGAGAAATTACAAAATATAGAATTATATAAAAATTTAAAAATATAGAATTTGTTAATTTTTACTTATATTGTTAATAATATTTCATAAAAAGAAATACTCTTAACGTTTTACAAAGTATAATCATGAATAGGGATTGAAATAATAATACTGTTATAAAAGAGAAAAATCTTTTTCAAAGAGATATTTTCAAGTTTTTTGACACATTCAACACTTTCGAAATATTCCAAGATTTTCAACACTTTCAAATTTTAACTCCGAATAACATTCGAAATGATTTGAGATTCTCATCACATACTCGAATAGATTTGTGCTTTAATCGCTAGTTGTAGGATTCCTCTTATATAATAAATAATGACAGAGTAATATTCTGTAAGTACGAAATTAATAAACGCTCAGAGTAGCGAAAATTCGTCGCGAGTGAATGAAAGAGTTGAAAAACAGTCGCTGGAAAACGGATTGGTTGGACTCTCGTGTGGTCATTTTCTAGAGGACTCGAAGGACAATCGCATTTAATCGAGTCGCCGTTTACCGAGGCTCTTGCTTAAAGGAGATCCTAGATGAAACGAGAGCAAACTCGATCGTTCCGGTATCCAGGAGCCGACAAACCCTGTTTTTCTCCCTTTTCTAAGGAAACTTTAAAAAAAAAAAGATATTTTCTCTTCTCGGTAAAATACATTTCTTAAGCAGTTTTTTAATGACTTGATTTTATTGAATAATTAAAATTAATTGTTAATTTGCGGATTATATATTATAGAATATCCAACAGTTACATAGCAAATTTCAGAAAATTGTTGAATTCAAAGAAAAAGATTATGTGTAAGACAAATCTTATTCCGAAAAGTTGTTCGAGAAATTTGCGACCGCGCAAAAGAGAAATATCTCGTAGATCAAGAGATAGATGTATACGAGGAAAAATAAATAGAGAGATTTTAACTTATTGATAATTAAGTTATGTAATTTCGTAAGTACAGCTTACAATTAGTTGCGAAATTTATCTATGCGTTATATGCAAAAATTTTCTATTCTATAAAATAGAACTTTTTATTTTTGGCATGAATACAGAGAGAAGAGAACATTTAATTCTCCGTGGAATTTGTAAAGTTAGTTTCTCCATCCCTGGTCGTTCAACGAATAATCGATATTATTTAAATGCTGAAATCATTTTGAGCGTCGTATGCGTCAACTCAGATTTTTCACGCACGATTTCAAATCGACATCTTCCACTTATTGATCTTTTCTCAAGGAATAATACGTTTGAACAAAAACGTTCGAGAAATACATAGCCGTTTGCTCTTGTTTATATTGTTGCCGTTTGCACAACCTCCGGTCATTTGTATCCAACTTATTTTGCGTGATATTTTCCTTACGAACATTACGACACTGCGAGAGAATATGGGTTAGGTATATTCTTAGAAGGTTTAAGTTAAATTGAAGCGCTCTTACCTCGAGAAAATGTTATTACCAGCGCCGACAACAAGGGGCAGAGGCTGTTCATCGAAATGGGATTACTTTTTTATTAAAGGGCCGCGTGATACGCATTTAGGATTCACGGTATATAGCAAAAATTAAGCCCAGCTTTCCATGTTATGTTTATATAAAACTTTAAAAAATGCGCTTCTCTCTCTCTCTCTCTCTCTCTCTCTCTTTCTCCCTCTCATTCGACTCACAAAAATGCAGAGTTTCGTATCCATCTTTTTTTACATACGTAAAGACTTTTTATTTATATTGCATAACGAGCATAATTTTCTTATTTTCTTAATTATTCATATTTCTGAAATATTGAAAACGTATAATCTCGACGTGTTAACTTGAATTATGTAAAAAATAATTTCCATATTTCAATTTTTGATATGCATATACCATTAAATACGCAAATACTACAAATCATGTAATATGATATCTTTTTAGTAACTTTTTGTAATTATTTTTAGTAATTATTTTATATTCATTAATGTAATAATAGAGAAACTGAAGAAGCTCTCCGATATAAAATTTTCATAGAAGAAAAAGAGATACTAAAAGAATCAGAAAGCAATGTTAGAGTACGTAAACATTTATATTAATGTACATTACATGTATAATTGTTTCTATAATAATCCTCCATTCATTTCGCTTCTACATATTATAATGGTCGAAGAGATAATGATCGCAAAAAAAGATCAAACATTTTAACACAAACATTTTCAACATCAATATCTGCATCCTGATGCCTCTTTTTCGTACATATGATCGAACAGATCGTTAGCAGACTGATAGTTAAGGCCACGTGCCACAACGTTCTGTTTTCTTTATTAGCTTTTCCTTCTATCATGCAATCGCTAATACCAATATTTAAGTAATAACGTTAAAATTCATACCATTGGAGGTATTCTTTTTATACTGATTGTAAGACGTTCGCTTTCTTGATCAACTCCGATCCAAGACTGACAGAGCAAAGTCTCCGATTTGGAGTCTATTCTTAGAAAAATATAAACCTATCTTCAATTATACATCTTAAAAACTGAGCTCTCGAAAAAAATTTGCGATTGTCTCGAGTCATCGTCTCGCAGTGCGCTCGTAATCGAGCCGGGCGAGATTTATAGACGCACGGAAGGGATATCGATCGTAGGCCCATCGTGTATTGTTAGTAATTGGAACATTTATGAGCCAATCAATCACTTCTGCTGTTGCAGTCCCCCCTATGCTCTGGATACCGCACCAATTGGTCGGCGCGCCCCTGGGTTACGCCGTTACGCTGGAATGCTATACCGAGGCTCATCCGACTTCTTTGAATTACTGGGCGAGGGAGGACGGCCTAATGATTCACGAGAGCAGTAAATACAAAACTGTGTCGTCGCCCGACAAGCCACCCTACAAGACGCATATGTTGCTTACGATATCCGACATACAGGTGAGTGAAGATTCTCTCATGCATCTCGCCGATGACAACAACTCGGTTTTCGAAGACAGCCTATTTAGAAGTGCTGAAATAGTTCTTCGCATATTTGCAATTGTGTAGAAATAGTTTAAAACGAAAAAAAAAACGAATTTTTTTCTTTATGGAATAAGAATTTATCGATATAATTATATAAACATATAAAACGATATAAAAATGTTTTTAGCTCTTCCAATACATTACACGAAAATTGAACGGTGTGAATTTTTTCTGCATATTTAATGAATTAAAATTGCACGATAATCGCCGCGAAATCGCGACGTAATCGCTGTTAAAAAAGCGCGCGGCTTAATCATGTTCACCGCGTTAAAATTCACGATTGGGTAATAGCACCATATCGTAAATCACGATCGTTGCACACTGGCGATGAGCGCGACAGACGATGAGCGTAATAAAGCTCGCGTCTAGAATATCCGTACAAAATAAAAATGTATAATGTACGGGTACTATATTCGGCCACTATATTTGGATGTCGGAATAATTTATCACTACTCAATAATAACGATATTAACGTTTCAAAAGATGTAACAATAAATATCGATTAAACGGAACATTAAACGAAAATATTTCGTACATTCGCGTAATTTCATTTTCTATTAATTGTAGAAGATTAAATTTCACGATTGACAAAATTCATGTATACACGGAGAATTAAAATGTTTCCATTTTAACATTTGTCTTTATTAATTAATAAGGAATATTTTATCGTGTGTTACATTTGTTAAAATTTCTATGCATTTTAGAGAGTAATTTGCTTTGCATTGGTTTACTTTCAGAAAGAAGACTACGGTAGCTACAAGTGCATCGCCAAGAACCCACGTGGAGAAACCGACGGGACGATTCGTCTGTACAGTAAGTGTCTCGTTTTGCCTGCATGCGCCCCGAGCCATCCCCACAGTACCGTTTACTAAGGTAATGACGGTTCGTCGCGAGCTGTTTGGCGCGTTTATGTCGTGCTGTCATTCCCCGGTTGTTTACGAAGTCGACGAAGACGGTCGGGTCTCAACGAACTACGTAATTTCTACGGTACACCCGCTGACGGATATCGTGGTTTCTTCGGGGCAACGCGCGTTCAGTGCACGGTTTGACACGGTTAAACTCCGCGAACGTCTCGCGCGTCACGCGATCTTCCTCCTAGACAAATATACCTACGTTAATTACCTCTGCCTAATATTTGCCAACAGATCGCAATTCGCAGTGGCACTTTCGTTGAATTAAATCGCAACATTAGTTGGCTACAGTTTAACGTGGTTGTGTAAATACCGAAAGCAGCTCTACGTACATGTATGTACTACTTGGGCTTATACTTGACTGGGTCTCATCTCAATATTCCCGACGTTTTTAATGTGACACGCGTCTCTTTTCCTCATTTTTTTTTTTTCTTCACGATTCGTTAGCCTTCGCATTTTACGTTACCTTCGTCGTGCGCGAGGTGAGGGAGTAAAATGCATACAATCAGGAATTTCATCTACGGCTTACAGCTATGATAAAACTGGAGATATGGATGAAATATGGGGACGAAGTACGAACGTACGTACCTCATGAAAAAGAGTATGAATCGGGATATGTAGAGAGCAAATAGAATCGACGGCGCTTACGAAAACGAATGCGGGGAGATCACTCCATTAGTATGGATCGGTTTTTCGCATTAGCAATATTCAAATGAAGCGAACATTTAGCATAAAAGACTACCGATAAGAGAAAAGGTGGTGAAATGTAAACCTTTCTAGTTTGATAAAAAACAAAGGGCGAAAATTGTTCGATATACATAGGATTTTTCTTTTTCGCTGTCAATCTCGTTACGAACTTCTACGTGTAAATATTTTACAAATTAGAAATTTCTTGAGAATTTAGATTGTTTACGTAAGAAAGGTTAAAATTGAGAAAGAAATCGACATTTTTAGAAACAAAACGTGCATCGTACATTTTCTAGATACTTTTCAATTAATTACACATCTGAAAAATATCCCTTTTTTAGCTAAAACGGTCTCTTTGTATTAAAATCGTAATTAATGTTACTTTTAAGCATAGCTATGCGAGACTGGATAGTTGCAAAATTCGTGCGTGCCGTGCATACTGTTCACATTGTGGTGCGGACGAAATTAAAATTTTCGAAACCACCTCCTTTTACCTTTGCAAATAATAAGCGACGTCTTTTTTTAGAAGAAAGAAAAATCATTCTTTCTTTCCTCTCTCGCAACAGAATTAACTGCGATATATCACGATGGTAAATTATTGAGAAAAGCATTTTCACGACGGAATCCTATATTCCGGCCGGATGACTCGTTGGACTATTGGCGTGGCGCTAATGCTGAATTATTGGTATCCCCGAAAGGGATGCGGGATTAACCGCGCGCTAAGAGTCATGTTCCACAATCAAATGCGATGCAGAATTGTAGGAGTGTCATTATATATTCCATACTAAGACGCATAATTACTGATTATTACAAACGCTTAAGGCCAACAATATTAACTCGTGTCTACAATTGCTTATACGATATGCACAAACGATGCATTCTTTATGCTTTGTTGATATATCTCGCAACGTGATGGAATTATGGTGAAAGAAATGTAACAAAATATCCTTGATAATACAATTTTAAAAGTATTTAATAGTAGTATATCTTAAAATTTTATAAATTGAACTGTTTTGACGAAGATTAATATTCCCGCCTTGTGCGGGAAGATAAACAACAAATAAGGAGAGGTGTTCGACCTTTTCCCGTCCATTTAAAATTGTCGATTTAGAATCGACTGTGACCATCCCATTGTTCTTTCTACGAGCGAGAGAATGAGAGATACGAGAAAAAAGTCAGACCAGAAAGGAATTCGAATTTCTCGGAGCTCCTCCAAAGAGGAAGCGGAGAAATAACTTCGAAAAGGTCCCGCGAAGGCTTGGCGGAGGTACCCGACGGTCCAAGGGAGAGAAGCAAACAAACCTACTTCGGTACAGTCAGTAACAACCGGCAGAGAAGTAACGGAATCCGTCGCGTTCCTTGAAGAAGGTCGAGCCAGCTCGAAATTAAGTGGCGGCAGTTAGAGATATGTCAGACGAGTTTTATTAAGCGGCATAAAAAAAGAGATTTGTAGACTGACTGAAGGAAACGAGCGCGAGACAGGAGAGGGGTGGAGGAAGGAGGGGGGGGACACCTTACTTCGCGGGGTAAGTCGTCCCGCGAGGCGAAGACGATTCCTCGGTTGCGGAGCTCGTCTACAGCGGCAGTAAAGAATAGGGGAAACAGACAAGGGGTCGAGATATGAATTTATTATTAAGGACTGCCTAAGGGGCAAAGTACCCCTGTTTCTTGATATCCGAGCGCGTTTCGTGTCCTACCTCTTGAGGCCCCTTTTTTTTTCCTTCGCGACGGAGATC
>VBVQ01001885.1:0-29653 GCA_011636635.1 Tetramorium simillimum | reverse complement strand
TATATATATATATATAATTTATTCTAATTTTGCACAATAAAAAATTGAAATCCATGTCTCGAAAGTCTTCAATAAAAATATAATTGCTTTATTTTAATGAAAATCGTACATTTTAATACGAATAGACAAATCGAATTATTGAAAAATAAACGCTAGGATTCAATGCTTGTGTGATCAATTCTAAAGTTTGTTGAAGGATATGCATAGAAAATTCATTTATAATTAAAAACAATAGTAACTTAGGTTTTACTTTACAATTACAATATAATATTGATTATGTGATGAATTTGTTTTTTTTACATAAATTTGATAATAAATTTTGATCTGTATATTACCGTGATACAAAAAAAAACGCATTATCGCGATTAAAAACACATTTAAATGTAATGTAACAACATCATATAGGGAAAGAGGTACAATAATTGACAGGGGTAGAGTGATTGACACTGCAATTAAGGGCATAAATAGCAGACTAACTGCTATAGGTAAAAATATAACAGAATGTCAATCACTCTGTCCCTGTCAATCACTGTACCTCTTTCCTTAATTGCAATTTATTGTTCAAAATGTATAAAAGAACAGTATATTTTGCATGTGCTATATTCCTTACTTTTCAACAAATATTTATAATTGGAATTGTTTTTTGTTACATTTAAACATAATATAAAAATTTGTAATATAAATTTATATGTATACTTTCATAACTTGTATAAAAAAGAAACATGTGATATTCAGTTCAATTTTACGATTTTTTATTATTAAAAATACAATATTGGCACACAATAATAAGCAAATAAAAGTTACATTGTAACAAATTTTTATATTTTAACTTCAATTATAATTATTGAATTTATTAATTCTAGTATACAATTAAATGTCAACCAAGTATTATAACATGAATTTTGTACAGAATTATTATGAAATTATCTGAATGAATATATATATAAAAATAACATGATAATCAAAATAATACAAAAAATAATCTGAGAATATTGAGGAATAATTATTTATTTTTCATTAATGCGTGCATTAGCATCAATCGTATTTTTCAGTAATGTCGAATCATCTCTTGATCTCAAAGATAAATATATATACGTACATATACAAAGATACTTTATAAAATCTTTTTACACGATGTATATAAATTGTACAACGTTTGTATAATACAAGAATTTAGAAATTAAATTCAGACGTATAAATATATGCCAACCTTGTTGCTTCGTCCACGAAATATAATCACAAATTTGTATAAATGTAAAGATATTGTATAAATAGCTTAAGATACTACGCAAATTTCAACTACATACAAATATATCCTTACATCTATATTTTATCGAAATTGCAATTATCCTTTATGTGCCATTGAATTTGATCTATAATCACGGGATACTCAACTGCTTTTGTACCCAAGCAGAACCCTTGTAAAATCTTGGATCACCGATTCTCAGAGAGGCTCTTTTGTAGAAATAATAATACAGCACTGCAACTTTATGAAAAATCCGGGTTATTGTATTCTTATCAACTAGATATTTCAAGTTTTCTTATGTTATACCTGTTCTGTGTGCAGAATAGAGAGCATGAAACCCTCTCGTCCAATAATGTTTCAGTGGCATTGACCAATGTATAGTGATGTGCCATGTATGCAAACTGATTGATAATATCATGTATATAATGCATAGTACTAATGTCATGCGGAATCTTGTGTACAACAGCTGTATCAAACCTGCCTGAAAATTAAACTTGCTTTATATGTCTTCGTCAAATATATAGAATGTAGGAGATGTAAAAGTTTGTTAGCCAGAAAGGAAAATCTTAGCAGTATGCCAGCAAATTCAAACAAAAAGATCACAGCAGGTTGGATCAAATTGAATCCAAATTAAGCTCATTCTGCCTGCTGACAACCCATACCATTGCAGCCAGTACAATGTAACACTTTTTATTAATATAAATACAATATTGGCACACAATAATATGAAAGTTACATTGTAACAAATTTATATATTTTGTTCTTTAATTATAATTATTAAATATAAGCAGTCATTTCTGACAGTTTCAATTTTTTTAGATTAATGTTTTTTTTTTGTGTAAAAGATGGAATTCTGAAATTTTTTAACTTCGGAATAAAAAAAAATAATTGGAACAAAGTTATAAAATTTCAAAATCCTTTTATACAAGAAATAAAGTATGAATCTAAAAAATAAAACAATCAGTACTTTTAGTGTTAAATAACTATGAACCAGCAGATTGTGCTTGGTTTCCACATATAATCTGCTATCGTGTTCTATCACATTTTTGTTGGCATTTTGCTGAATTGGCCCCTTGCAGAATCTACTTTTGACCCGGCTGTTTGTATGCTCACTTGAAAGATGTAAGTAGAAAAAAAGTTCACCAAGAGCAGCGTGAGGGCCACGATGAGACAGAAGTCTTGAATCCTGAAATCGTTGCATCGATTAAACACCCGGACGGGCGCGATAAGAGCGTGAAAACAGTCAAAAGCCTGTTACGTACACGTAGAGTACCAGCAGATCCGTTGGATGCCGCCTGGCGAAGCTCGCGAACGAGTTCACGCAAACGTCAAAGAGCAAGATGACATATTGCAGGACTACGATAGCCGTGTACTGCCTCGTGTTTAAGGAATTCATTTACCATCTGTGCGGAAGATATCGCGGAATATAAATACACGCGCTTGTGATCTGTGGAGTTTGCGTCGCGCAGTTGCCATGACGACCGGTGGCGACCTAACCAAACCTAACCTAACTTACAGACTCGCCGCGAAAACTTTTGGCGCGAGCGATGTGACAGCTTGAAGGTTAAGTGGAATCAGCGCGACAGCGTCGTCGTTAACGCAATTTCGTTTTCGTTTTACGACACAGTAAAATTGTATCTGTTAACCCCACAAAGAGGAGAATGAAGTGCATTACTCCTGAAATTTCCTGGCATAATCGCGATCCGGTGCTGAGCGTAGATGTGCAGAATGGCTCGTACGAAAATTCGAAGGGAGAAACGTTTTGGAGAGTGGCGACTGGAGGAGCGGATTGTCACGTTCTGGTAATATATTATTTATTTTGAACGAGATTAAAGAAAACGGTTTTCCTTACTCTGATAATTTGTTTATATGCATCTTAATGTATACAATAATTTATATATATTTATATAATATACATATTACATTGATATATAATTTTATGTGTAAAGGATAATATGTGTGCAAAGGACAACATTGCAAAAATATAATTTTTTTATTAATTTATATATAAATGTATAAAATAGTGACAGTAATAATATAATATAATGTTAATAAAAGAACTTGTTAATATAATACACTTCTCTTATTGTTATCAGATGTTTGAGAATTTTCTCACGTCTTGATCTAATTATAATCTTGATGCTACAAATACTTCAAAGCTTTTTTCTTTTCTTTTTTTTTTATATTAAAGGTTTTGTAGCATCAAGTGGATTACAGTCCATAACTATATGTTTGAAAGTAATTAGCAACCTAAAAGATTGTTTAAATGCAGATTTGGCACTTGACAACAACCGATCTTGGCGGAGCTACAGTGAACTTTGCAGCAGACTTGGATCGTCACCAAAGAGCAGTAAACGTTGTAAGATTCTCTCCGTCGGGGGAAATTCTAGCATCAGGAGACGATGGTGGGCCATTAATATTATTTTACTATTTATTGCTTTAACTTTGTTAGATGAATCTCTAAAATTGATCTTATATAATTCACAGAGTCAGTTATTATTTTGTGGAAAGTAAAGGAGGAACGAGACTTCTCTCCACAGTCATCAGGTGATACTGAAAATAAAGAACAATGGACTTCTTGGAAAGTACTGAAAGGCCACATCGAAGATATTTATGACATCAGCTGGTCGCCAGATTCTAATTCCTTGATTTCTGGATCTGTTGATAATACCGCCATACTGTGGGACGTCCAGAAAGGTCGCAAAACGATATTGCATGATCACAAAGGTTTTGTTCAAGGAGTGTCTTGGGATCCTTGCAATCAATACGTATGCACTATTAGTACAGACAGGTATAGGATTTGCAATTATAAATTATATGAACGATGAAACGTTTTCTGAATTTTAATTGTCAAATGTTATTTATTACTATTTTCAGACACTGCCGTTTAATAAGCATTGCTACGAAAAAAGTTGTTCAGCGTGTTTATAAATCCAAAATTCCGACACCTAATAACTCGTTGAATGGAAAACTCGTGCGTTTATTTTATGATGACACCTTTAAATCGTTTTTCAGAAGATTAACCTTCTCGATAGACGGATCTTTAATCTTAGTTCCTTCCGGAATAATTGAATCGCAGGAGACCACAGAGACCATATCGAATGCAATAATTGTTTTCTCTAGAGAGGATATAAAAGAGTCAGTATTAAAGCAATTATAATAATTTCAAGTACCTAGTTTTGTTTAAAAAAATAAAATCTTTTTTTTTTAGACCAATAATGATCTTACCTACCTTAAATGAATGTACTATAGCAGTACGATGTTGCCCAGTATATTTTGAGTTACAAGAGGATGGTCCAACTGCTTTGGTACCGCTGCCTTACAGAATGGTATTCGCTGTCGCGACGCAGAGTTCTATACTACTTTACGATACGCAACAAACCTCTCCAATCGGCATGGTGTCGCTCATTCATTATGGTAGACTAAATGATCTCTCGTGGTATGTAATTGTCAATATATTTGTTATTCGAATTTTACTTCCGAATTTTAGCGTCTTGTTTCTTACAGGTCTAGTGACGGCCAAATTCTAATCGCGTGTTCGAGCGATGGTTACTGTTCCATAATACACTTTGAAGAAGGTGAACTAGGTAAAATTTATAAACTAAAAGATTCTGTACAAGGGCGTGCAATAGTAAACAAAACGTCCAAAAATTCTGGCAAAAAATCTGCGAACAGTACAATCAAAGACAAAAATGATATCTCAACATTTGATGTGGATGATTGTGCAATGGACATTGAACTTGTAAAAAGCGACACAATCGATACGATAGCAAAACAATCTGAAGAACATAATGAACAGAAATCGGACAAAGTCATGAATAGTGAAGATATTAGATCAGAAAATGATTTACAGATAGACAAGAAATCAGCTGAGGAAGAAACAGAAGATATCCAGTTAATTTACAATGAAGAAAGTAACGATACGAGCAAGACTAAAATTAGGAGTACTCCACCCAAGTCTGACGTTGCTCCTATTATATGTCATAAAACTCCTAGAAGAGTACAATTAATAACTTTGTCAAGTCCAAAAGGACTCAAGAAACAATAGCTCATAAAAATATTTTTTTATTACGCAGCTACTTAATTGTATGTAATTATTTTTATAATGTATATTATTTGCTAGAGCGTAAAGTGATTGTTTGAGACGAGTTTTTAAGAAATATAAATATTATGAATAATTATAAATAATGATGAGAAGAACATGCGTATATTCCTATACAATCTTCAATCTGGGATGAAAGAGAAGCATTCCTCTACCTTGAACCATTTTCCAAGAAAACTGTCTATAACGGGCAGTGCACCTTGTGCATGCGGATGCGCTCCCGCGCATGCAATTGTCGCGAGTGCTATAGCAGTTGATATAAGCTGATCCGCGTCGCCTACAAACTCCGGTTCATAGACAGATACCATATATAGCGCTACTATTAAATGGCGAAGTACAGTGATCGTGCTATCCGCGAAGTCAGACAGTGATCGAGTCGTGGCACGGTCCGTCACGCTGCTTGCTATCGAGTGTAATAATCGGGTAATAATCGAAAAAATGGTGAGTATACTTTGTTTCTCTTCCGCGTTTTCCTATCAATATCGAATATTACATTTACACTTATTATGAAAAATGCATATATATTTTGTACGTTAATAAAAAGACATTCTTTAATTTAATCTAATAATTAGAATAGAAACATTTATGAAAGAAATTACTTCCAAAATAATTATTCTTTTAAAGACATAAAGAATTATCTGATAATATTAAGATACAGTCATATAAAATCATACTTATCCTTTTAGTCTATTATCTCAATCTGAATTATTAATATAGAAGAGGACTTCTATTAATATTAATAATTGAGATTGACCTTTTTCTACACGCAAATGTGTTTACATGAAAAAAAAGTCGCGTATGATAAAAGCACATTTTCAATATTTTTCGAATGCAATTTTATAACTGTAATTGCGATTATTTTTTTAACTACCACTATCTTGCTCATATATATTATTACTAAAATATATATGTATATAAAATTATTAAATGAATAGCATATCAATGTAATTTTTCCTTTGATTTGTTATACAATTGCAGATATTTGTAAACATTGTAATAACGGGAATTGTACGTCTTTATACATAACACTTACAGTTCCTGGTAAAGCGTACAATATTCACGCTATACACGTCATACAGTGAGATATACAGCTCAGGAAATATGACGTTATGCACTTTTAAATGTTCGCTTATAGCTTATGAAAGCTTATCAATTAAAAGTTTTTTCGAATGAATCACGAATGATGAACTGACAATGAGCGTGAAGAAGTTTCGAGAAAGAATGATTAAAAGATTGATTGAAAAAGATTTCCGCCCGAAAATAATGTTTGATGAAAAGCATTTCTATTTTATTAAATATATTACCTGTGAAAGTTAAAAACAATATTTTTTTAAATAAGATTTTCTGCTTAACTTTATTGATATCTATTATTTATTGCAATCTAGAGAAAGCTAAATAATGGATATAATAAATTTTTCAAAAATGATTAATATACATTTTACATTTTTTACATTTTAAAATATTTAAAATGTAAAAAAAAATTAAAATATTTAGATATCGATCTTATCAAGATACACAGCTTTCATTTATTTTCTTGTACATTTTAAAGCATTACACGCGAATCTTGAATTATGAAGTATCGATCCACGCCATGAACGCAAGTCGATTGACAGCATAGCTTTACATTATTAAAATATTGTACTTCTTCCTTAAATCGCTTCTCTAATCTTTTAAATTTTGTAAACTCAACGACAAAACAGATATTAAAGTAACAAATATGAATGTAATTCATTCGCTGCTCATTTGCGGTTTTTCTTCAAAAACTATTATTGTAGTCGCATCTTTTAGGATGTCCAAATATTTGCGTATTAAAATACGCTTGTACGAATTGTCGAATATTTTTTCCGAGTATGAAAAACTTAAATAGGCCATATTTGATCTGAATCGTTTTACGAGCGAATGATCAATTTGTTATCTTACGCTCACTCAAAGATTACAGTGAAATCTCTTCGGTGAATCGTGCAGTCATATCATATACGGACGTGCAGTTTGATATTCGATTAAGCTGCTATGGTTACAGTGTGTCAACCTGTAAAAAATCGATTTTTACCGTAACATGCAGATATAGAAGCGTATAATATCGTATTGCGAGACGACACACTACCTACATGCGTCCGTAAGTCAGGAAGTAGGCCGGCTATAGGCATATCAATATAGATGTTCACTTTTAGGGTACGATTGAATTATCCATGGGGGACACACCGGGTCAAGGTGGCATTTTTCTACCAGACCTTGTTGACAGATAGAGCCGCTACTTTAGTCTAGGATGTCTGGGCTGCCAGTAATCACTCCTTGTTAAGCATAGTTCGTTTCCTTACTCAGTCAACGTCGTTAGGCTTGTTAAGCTCGCTCAATAAATCTTATTTAATCGTGTGTTTGATTAATTAGAAACTTGTGTTATTTACAATGGGCGTTTTACTGTGAGACGCGGGCAAGTGTTACATTCACATATTTAGAATCCTATAAAAAGAGGGTTCCTTATTTTAATTTTTGAATGATGTAAGAAAATTAAAACGAATGGATAGAAATAAATACGAATAAAATGGAATCAATGTTGATCTAAATAAGAAAGTTGATTTCCAAGGAATTCGTCACCTTAGAACTACATTTATTTTCTTGTATGTTTTAAAGAACAACTTTAAAACTTTCTTAAACTTTCTTTGAGAGTTAAGAAATTATTTTCTTCAGAATAGCTACATTGAATCTATTGAATCTACATTGAATCTATTGTATCTGTATAACAGAAATTTTTTAAGTGAATTTAATATTATCAGTTAACGTGCAAAACTGATCAATTGGAGAATTTAATTACTTTGAGCGAGTGTTCGGTATAAGAATGTAGTTAATAAAATCAGTTACTGTGAATTGAACATTTTGATTGTTACACATTTTATATGGTGTACATTTTTTTGTGAGTATGTGCATTGGCGATTACCCTATCTTCATCTAGTTAACGCAGAAACAATCTTTCTAAGAATGGCAAAAAAGGTAAATTAATATAATATATAAAGTGCTGATATTTAATAATTTTGAACATTTAACGATCTATTCGCATTATATTGCTATTGTGAAGCCACGAACGCGGAAAAGGCTATCATGAATTTTTTAACGATGTCTAAGGTGGTAATCATACCTAAACATAGAGTGATATAGCGAGCATGACAATTTACGCGATGGAATGACTGCGCAGTGACAGACTTTGTCCTTAATACACCTATAATGTTGTATATATCGATATTTCGAAATTTATTTGCAGCAAGTAATGAAAAGCAAAATATAATTACGCTAAGCTAATCTTTCGATTATTCAGATTATTTAATATTTTTATTATTTCTTTGTATGTCACTACTTATTTAAAGAAGAAAGCGAAAAATTTATTCCGGGCAAAAAATCAAAGATAAAAAATCAAGAGAAAATTATTCTTTTAACAAGCAATTTCTTTTGGACGAATTATATATAAATTTTATTGCACATGTATATTTACGAGATACAGAGGAAAACATTTGCTCGTTTGTTCGCAGCGAGAATGCATATCCATTCACATCGGGCAAGCGGGCGTGCAAATGGGAAACGCCTGCTGGGAGCTCTATTGTCTAGAGCATGGTATCCATCCAGATGGGCAGATGCCTAGCGATGTTACCGTGGGTTCCGGAGATGATTCCTTTAACGCGTTCTTCTCCGAAACAGGTTCAGGGAAGCATGTCCCGCGAGCGGTTTTGGTTGATCTCGAGCCAACGGTGGTGGGCAAGTGTCTCAGAAAATAACTATCAATCTTCGAACATTATAATTGGAATATATAAAAATTTATTGATTATCGAGATTACGGAGATTATGGAATGTTGTGAGATGTAAATTTTGATAACTTTAGCTTGCTGAACTAGTCTTTAAGAATTTCATGATTTTTTATTTTGATCGTGTAATCTTTATACATTTTTTTTAAATGCTCGCATTGCACATTAAAGATGAAATTAAATTGGAATTAAAATGCTATGAGTTACATTTTTAATATCTTAGACGAGGTGCGCATGGGTACTTACAAGCAATTATTCCATCCGGAACAAATGATTACCGGGAAGGAAGATGCGGCTAATAATTATGCCAGGGGTCATTATACAATAGGTATCTTAATTTTCCGCTAGCATTAAATATCTGTAATAAAGTAAAACTCAATTATAATGTACAATCGATTATGTCGTCCAAAAAATATATAAAAAATATATAAAAAAACAAAAAATCATGCTTTCTGATCGCTAAAAATTGCACTTTATTCTTTCAGAGATTTCTATTATTAAATTTAATTATTTAATTATTAATACATTAAATTTTTTAGTAAAATTCATGAGCAATAGTCCTGCATTATTAATGTGATTTTTTTAGGAAAAGAAATTATAGATCTCACTTTGGACAGAATACGCAGACTGACAGAGCAGTGTAAAGGATTGCAAGGTTTCTTAATCTTCCATTCGTTCGGCGGTGGCACAGGATCAGGATTCTCGAGTCTGCTTATGGAACAACTGTCCGCCGATTATCCGAAGAAAAGTAAACTGACCTTTAGCATTTATCCGGCGCCACAGGTAATATTCTCGTTGTTTTACCGGAATATTTCAAATTTTTCATGTTCAAGAATTTTGATTCTTTTGAGAGAAAAATTAAAGTAATATCATGTACATGTATATTTCTATTCACGATCAGGGTTATTTAATAGATGGCCTAGCTTTCCAAAGAACTACGAAATTATTAATTTGTTTAATTATCTAATTGTCTCGTTCGTTCCGAAAGCATGTACATTTTTCATAGGTATCGACTGCAGTAGTGGAGCCTTACAACGCAATTCTGTATACTCATCCGACGTTGGAGCATAGCGAGGTGGCTTTCATTGTAGATAATCAGGTCGGCATATTGAAACTCATGTTTGTAAAACTTACACATCGAACCGGAAGCTCGTAAACGCTTTTATCGCTCAGTTATTGACAAATCGATTGCGAAATAACGGCAATTTCTCTTAGAAATGGGTTTTACTAGCAGAAAGCTTGCGTGCTTCCCGCTCAACATTTCATATGTCTAAAATAAAGTTTATTAGGACAATGTCTTCTATATGCCGCTCTTATACTGAGCGGCAATAGCGGAGTCTGTCACTACAATCGCGTGTTATCCGTAGGCCATTTATGAGCTATGCAGAAGGAACCTAAATATCGATCGACCGACCTATACAAATCTGAATCGGCTGATTGGACAGATAGTCTCATCCATCACCGCCAGTTTACGATTCGATGGAGCTCTGAATGTCGATCTCACCGAATTCCAGACGAATCTAGTGCCTTATCCGCGTATCCACTTTCCGCTTGTAAGCGCCGTTTGCTAAAATACACAAGTTTAATATTTATAACATAGATATCGAATGAACAATCATTTGATCGACAATTGTATTACTTATTCAATTACTAATCATCGTTTTTACTATCACGCAGGCTACGTATGCTCCTGTTATGTCAGCGGAGAAGGCCGGGCACGAGAGAGTGACGGTCTCGGAGATAACGAGCTCCTGCTTCGAGCCGAATCATCAAATGGTGAATTGTGATCCTCGCATGGGGAAGTACATGGCGGTGTGTTTGCTGTACAGGGGCGACGTGGTACCCAAGGACGTAAACGCCGCAATCGCAATGATGAAAAAGCAGAAGCACGTGCAATTCGTCGAATGGTGCCCGACGGGATTCAAGGTGCGATTCTAAAATGATCAAAGGCCTTTTAGAGCTGAGAAGAGTTAAAAGTCAGAGTGAATAAAGAAAAAAAATAGTTTCGACGACAGCAAAGTATATTTTAAGGATTTATTGTTTTAATTTGTTTTAGAATGAACGTTTATACATGAACTCTTTTTATTTATCTTGCAAAAAGATTTCTGACTCTATCATTGCAAATACATTAACAGGTGGGAATAAATTATCAACCACCCACCGTCGTTCCGGGTGGGGATCTCGCGCGGGTGGAGAGAGCGGTGTGCTGCCTCTGCAACACGACGGCGATCGTGGACGCATGGGCCCGACTTGATCATAAGTTCGACCTCATGTATGCTAAGCGAGCCTTCGTGCATTGGTAAGACGTCGTGACTCAGCGTAACTCGTCCTCAAGTAACTGTTTCTCTTTCTCTCCCTCTTTAATATTCCTCAACGCATTTCGCATAATATCCTAACTTTTGGTTTCGTTTCGAATGTAAGAAAGTCTATTTCCAAGACGACTCTGGCAAGAGATGCTAGGATGACAACAGCATAGGATGAACATTTGCTCGTTTGCTGCGTTCAATCGTGTAACTTAAGACATGATATTTGCGGACTTTATAGGTTTGTCGGAGAAGGCATGGAGGAAGGTGAATTCTCGGAAGCCCGAGAGGATCTGGCCGCTTTGGAGCTCGACTATCGCGAGGTGCAGGAAGACGCCGCTACCGAGGAAGAGGAGGAATACTGAGCCCGCTCGCCTATAAATGATTCAATGCTAATATATGTCGTAATTCGCTTTATCATTATGTTACATTCGGAACTTTTAATTTGTGTTACCTTATCGCTGTCGGCGATACTCTTACAGACGGATTGTGCCGTATAAATAAATTATTTATACATTCTCGCCCATGTGCATTCTTTCAAGGCGCGTCCATTTTGAAATTTTTACCTCGCGCTCGCGCATTCACCAAATTCTATCGATAATGGTTGCGTTTCGATATTCACTGCCAGTACTGAAAATCTATAGTTTACGTTACGTACATTATAGATTTTCAGTACTGGCAGTAAATATCGAAACGCAACCAATGTAACATTTCGAGCACGGTTATCAATAGAACTTTGTAAGAAGTTTTGCAAAAATTTTTCAAAATAGCGCTGCCATAGCAAAATACAATTTAAAATTTGAATTATTATTAGTGCTTATCATATATCAGTCATTCAATTTGAAGCAAAAATTAAATGATTAATTGCAATGATTAGTTAATTATTTACGAGTGACATTTTTAATTTAAGAGTGACACCATGGAAAATGGGTCATCTCTTTGTATATTTTAGTTTAAAAATCAGTGTTAGTTTAATATATTTAATATACATATGTATTTTGATAACAATTTAATATACATATACATATGTATGTGTTTGTCGAAAATTTTATATAATTATTGTTAATTATTAAGGCAAGAAATCTGTGTGTATATTTGTACTTACATATGTGTATTATTATAATGTATAATATTCTGTAATTTTTAAAAATACAATAAAATATGCATTAATTTAACAATATGATACAAAATAATATATACATTTTTGTCTTGTAAATACTTATCTAATTGTTTTATTTTTATCTACAATAAATATTTTGCGTATTCTGAAAATTTAAATTCTTAGAAAGTAAATTTATTACAATATTGAAATACTATACGTAATATCAGAGAGAAACCTGAGAGCAGCCATTCCGCCTTTTTCGGGACCGATCTGCGCCAACGTGGATGTAGAACTACGTAGTCACCGTCCCTGTCGCGAAATCGCTTCCGTGCATAGTGTGTCGCCATGCTACATCCACTTTTTGGTGTTTGTATGCTATATATCAACACGTTGTGAATGTCCCACGAATTTTATTAATACGTAGTTTATAAAAAAAATGTAATTTACAAGAAATTCAAATATTAAGTTGGAAACAAAATGTAAATAATATGTAAATAAATAATATGTAATAATATGTAAATAAAATGTAAATAAATGTAAATAAAATGTAACCGACGTGCAGAAATAAATAAAATAATCGACTGATATTTATTAATAATATAAATTTAAGTAAAATATTTTTACGTTCGTAATGATTTCGCGTCTGTCTATTATACAATATATGCAATATTAAAATTTAATTCCATATCAACCTTACAGTTATTTTTTGTAATAATATTTAATTATTGTGTAATATTGATTGAACGTTCGCACCGTGACACAAATGCGCATTTCACAAGGCTCATATAACCGAAGATGTAGCGAGCGAACAATCGACAAAGCGACGAGTATATATTCGAATCGTTCAAACATCGCGCGCCGCAGTGAGAAATAGTTGGTAAAATCCTTAGAGGAAAGAGGAGGAGGGTGGATGAAGAGAAGATAAAGTCGATGAAGAGGAAGTAAAGGAGCGGTAGTGAGAGAATCAGGATGGAGATGCATTTTCCCTCTACCTTCGGAGAAAAAAAAATGTTTGTACTGATTTTAGCGAGAATTCGACGCAACCCTTCCGGAGAGCGGCCATCCGGCATTTTTCGTGGCACCGATCGTTAACCTAGCATCTGCGACTCTTTTCAGGTTTCTCTCTGGTAATATATATATGTATAATTTATGCAAATATTAAAAATATCGCGATTTTTTAAATATCGACAACCACAGAGTCTGTAATTGTCAACAGTCAATAAAGTTACAAACACGTTTACCGACGTAAATATATGCAACACACAAGTTAGAACATTCTAAAATTAATAAAATTATTATATTCGTAGAATGTAATCAGACATAATTAAATTGCAATGTTGAAATTACAGACAACCGTCTCGGCAGAGACGCGAAACAAAGCGCAGGCGGCCGATGTGACGACGGCGCTCCGGAACAAAATACTGACATCACCGGTGACGTTCTCGCGTGACAGGCCAAAATGCCTCGATCGCCCTAGAATGAAGTGAAGTGCCGTACACGCATCATTGCAAAAAGATCTCCGTGCGGGGGTTCGCGTTGGACCGCGCGTGTCCGACAGTCGGATACGCCCGGCGCGATCGAATTGATCCATGCGAGAGAATAAGAGCGATCGATAGGCAGTGCGGGCGCGTCATCGCGTCGCCTCGTTGCAGAAAGCCGCAGCCGACCCAAGAGACTTATTTTATTCATTCTGTGACAGGTTATTGCCGGCGGCTGAAATCCATTTTAAAAAAAAAGAAGAGAAAACCACGTCGTGTCGTCGTTCAACGTCGCCGAGGGCTGAGGATGAGCGTTCTCGTTCCTACAATTTCATCGCATTGAGAGCTCTGCGGATACTCTTGCGCGCGACGCTCGGTGCGCGTGTGTGCGTGTGCGTACACGCTCGTGGCGTAAATAGAGATCATATGATCGCCCGAGGGTGCCCGAGGATCGAGCCGCGTCGCCCAGCGGGAGTGAGCGCGATGCCGTCGCCGACGAGCGAGCTCGTCTGAGGTGCAGACACAGCGACTCTGTCCCCGCCCCGCGTCTCTCTACAGGCACCACATGTACGGACGATCCGACGCCGTTGTCCGCCCCGCGTCCTCCGATTCTGCAGTAGACGCGACCCTCTGACGCATCATGGCGAGCGCGGCCGAGAGCATCACCTGCGCTGGCTTCGTGTTCTTCAACAACTTCGACTCGGCCAATCTGGCAAGGGTGGAACCAGTGAGGATCCCGGAGACCTTTGAGAAAGGTAATGCACTTCCTCCCCTTGACGTTCGGATGGCTTTGCGGATCTAGATTGATCCTGCATATTTGTATATTAATGACAATGTTATTAAACTGGAGGATACTTTTGTATTTTTGATTGATTGAATCGATTGGTTTTCCTTTTTTTTCCTGAAGGAATCTAAACATACTGCAATGAGCTATGCGCGTGCCAATTTACTTCTTATGTAACGATACAATATCAGATTTTACTATTTTTAGATGTTTACGAGAACAAAGGCAAATTGGCTAATAGCTCAAATTCCAAAGACACGTTGGATTATGAGTTCAACCTGTGGACAAAGCACGATTGTCACGGCACGCAATTCCAAAACAACAACAGAACTTGGTTTTATTTCGGTGTCAAGTCTAGTCACCCGAGTGTCTCGGTCAGATTTAACATAGTCAATCTGAACAAGCAAGTCAAAATGTTCAGCCAAGGGATGTGCCCGGTCTTTAAGATCGTGCCGGGGCACTTGCACTGGGAGCGGATTCGCGAGAAACCTACGTACACTGTAATTGCAGCATAAATAATTATAGGAATGCGTATCTAAGAATGTAGCAAGTTTATAAACGTATGTAATTGTGTTGGCGGATACATGGCATACTATTTAACGTTGCAGCTTGATCAGAGAGGGAACGACTTTACTTTATCGTTCCTCTATTACACTCCCGAAAATTCGAAAGCTATTACTTACTTTGCCTTTACCTATCCATTCTCGTATACAGATTTGCAAAATTATTTGAGAAGGATCGATGCGAGAATGGGAAAGAGGAGTGTAATGTCTGCGGATGACATCTATTATTATAGAGAATGTGCAATAAAATCGCTGGAGGATCGTAGATTAGATATATTAACAATAAGCTCCTATCATAACATATCAATGGAGAGAGAAGATAGACTGAATAATATGTTCCCTGAGGAGAGTGAGGAGAGACCTTACAAATTTCGGGACAAGAAGGTATCGTATTGATATTATTATATTATTGTATTAAAATGAATTTTTAAAGGAGAAATTTATATATGTGATTATATATGTATTTAGGTCATTTTTATTAGCGCCAGAGTCCATCCAGGTGAAACGCCATCTAGCTTTGTTCTAAATGGTTTCCTCAATTTTTTATTAAATCGGGAAGATCAGATTGCTATAAATTTACGTCGCCTATATGTGTTCAAATTGATACCGATGCTCAACCCTGATGGCGTTGCCAAAGGTCATTATCGAATGGACACTAAGGGAATAAATCTGAATAGAGTTTATCTAAATCCTTCTGAAGTAGATCATCCTACGATATACGCCGCGAGAAACTTAATAAGGTAAACACCTATATTTCTAATTACTTTGACGCTTCACAATATGCATATTACGCAGTCAAGTTTTACGTGTTTTTCTTATAGATATTATCATAATTCTTATCAACTACCGAGCGAACTAACTGACGATCTATCGAATATAAATTTAGAAATTATGGACAGCAATGTAAGCATTATAAATTCGACTGCTTCGATAGCAAACGCTGTACGTGACACAACCACAAGACTGTTGCAACAAGTATGACCTACAAAAACTTGGAAAATTTCCTGTAACATTTGTTTATATTGTGAATTAAATTATGAAGAACTGTAAAGAATAATACAATTTATGTTGCACGAAGCAGTGACAGTATTCTTACAATGCGATTAATACTATTATTTTTTTAATAGGTAACATTTATGTCATTGGATGAGAAGAACAGGTGTGCTCTAGATACTAGCAAGAAACATTTATTGCCATTGGAGGATTTGGACAGCGCAGCTGGTATACTTTATATAATAAAATTTCAATAATATATTTTACAATTTCCAATCCAAAATTTGCCTTTTGTCATTTTTGCGTATAGATGAAAGCGAGGATCTGTCCAAAGAAAGTAAAAATGATAACGCCACAGAAGTCAAGACGAGTGACAAACTAACAGCCACCGGGGTGGGCGAGATATCAAAATCTTTAGATAATTCTGGATTATATTTATATATCGATCTTCACGGTCATGCCTCGAAGAAAGGCGTTTTCATGTATGGAAATCACTTTACTGACTCAGAAGATACTATCACATGTATGCTGCTGCCCAAATTAATGTCTATCAACAACCCAAACTTTCATTTCACGTCGTGCAATTTTGCGGAACGAAATATGTATATTATGTAAGTAAAGTTTATTGTGGGCCATCAGAAATTATATATTCAATTTTGTATTATTGGGACGCTAAATATGTATGTTGTTACAGAGACAAGCGAGACGGTATGTCCAGAGAAGGCTCGGGACGTGTGGCGGTGTATAAGATGACTGGTCTAACACGCAGCTACACTCTAGAATGCAATTATAATTCTGGACGTTTGGTGAATGTAGTACCTGCTAGAATTCGCGATGGGGTGAATAAAACTACGAATCATATGTTCGTTCCTCCGAAGTATACGCCGGCAGTGTTTGAAGCGGTAAATATATTTTGCTTTCGCCTTCTATTTAATCTTTTATACGGCAATGTTGCTAAAACTTCTATATGTATTGTATATCATATATACAGGTTGGGGCGGCATTAGGTCCTTCCATTCTTGATCTCACTGGGAACAATCCCAACAGTCGATTGCCAAATAGCCAATATCGCTCTTTAAGAGGAGTAAAATCTCATTTGAAACTAACATACGTGAGCAATCTCTCTACGCCGCCCAGCAAATCAGTGCGTAAGGTAAATTTTGATGTAAATAGTGGGAGTGACATTTGTAATGCTGATATAAGGCAATGTATATTGTCATAATCATTTATTCTGTTCACCGACTAATTTTATATGCTGTTTAGCATATTAACACTGCAACCCATTAGTGCCTAATCCAACATAAATTCATTTGTGCATAACTAGGAAAGTGGGAGAGAGATTTTGTATGTTTACAAATTTTTGCGAACAATATCTCAAATTATATTAAAATTTTGGAATTTATATGGAAACAATTTAGTTTTTTATAAAAATATAATTAAAATATTTTATGACAATAACAATATTACAGTATTTATTATGTTGTTACATAAGAAGTGCTATATAAGAAATATTGTAAACTCTCTTTAATATAATTTTTCTTAATGAGTCTTCCATATATAACTTGATATATTTATAGATGAGACAATAATATAATCCATATACTTCTTTAAATAAATTTATATATCAAGATATTTTTAATTATATATTATATTTACTTTCACAGAACACACAAGATAATGTAAAATTTAATATTTATATATGTATATAATTCCAATTATATACATGATGTATATCGTTTTTACTTTCTTTATATAAATGATTCGTTTATTATTTACACACAGTATATACCATGTACGTTAATTTTTTAAATAATAATTTCAATATTGATAAAGTGAAATGAGACCATTAAATAAGATATATGAAGCAAATAAACATTATTGATTCATTTTATATTGTGGCTAACTCAGCAAAGTGTTCATTAATCGTACACATTAACGCTTTATGGTCGTATTTGATATTTAATAACACTCGTTTGCAAATAATCAATTTTTTATGCACTATATTTCTCACCAACAATGTACGCAAGTGCACTTACGATCACGTAATCTAATTTACGCAGCATCTTTTCGAAAGATGCGAATTGTTGTGTAACAAAACGTTAATATTATACAAATGATTGTATATAATTAATTGTATCTATTTCTTTAGCGAAGGGCACGACGTGTGTGTGGAGATATAAATGGTTAAACCGTTATATCTCTGGATGATGGAATTGTTGAAGTGAGATATAGCACAATTTATTAATGCAAACTTAAATGTTATTCATTTTAAAAATATATATCTACATATAGAAGTTTATGAAAGTTCACTTCATAAAGTATAAATTATTTAAAGTATATGACTGTTATTTCCCGGCATAATTCCATTAGTAGTATATCTATGTCGAACAATGTAAACATAAATTTATCAATGTTGAAGATCATTATATATGAAAGATGTAATACATGTGCAACCTTAATATCTCATGTGGCAAGTAGATATTCACAAAGTCAAACCTCAGAATCTCAGTCCCTATGAACAAACTTTGAACAAATCATCCTAAAGCTCGGCTCGTATTACGTACATGTATAGAAACTTCATAATGTATTGCACACGCTTGCATATCCAGCTGTGTTAATAAATGTTACAGTTTTTTAGCGATCATTTATTTATCTTACTTTTATTTGATATCCCGGATATCCCGACCAATCAATCCTGACGAATAACTTGGCATGACTCGTGCATCGTGTTTGCAAGCAAACGAAATGGGCAATGAAGTGCAGTAAAATGCAAAAGAGACCCGAATCGAAGATTATCGTCCGCAAGTTTTTGATCGCCAGCGAAACATGTAGATGCTGAATCCTTCACGCGTACTTCACAGCACCTAGCATGCGTCAACAAACATTCTCATTTGCTAAATATCGAAAGTATGATTCGTCCTTTCTGATAATGTGCAATTTGAATTGTCGGCAAGAAGGCTTTAGCTGTGTTAGGCAGTCTGTTATTTCTTTGCTCACTTTATATTTTCCGCTCAAGTTTTTACGTATATGTAGATGCGCTTCGTCTTTTCAAAAGTGTATGACACGTGCCCGATTATATTCGATGTGTTTAGCCGCGAGGGGGTAAGTCATTATTTGCATAATTAATATTCATTATATGTAATAACCGTACAAACAGTCGTAATAACAGCGATGATCGAAATAAGATCAATCTCTCTCTCTCACACACACATATTTATTTTTATGTTATCGTGGTACGTGGCTCTTTCTGTGACGTGGTGAGGCGCGAATCTCGCGAATCCAAAATCTACAATCGTGTGCCTTTCGTGTGCAGGACAACGAGGGCGACGTCGCGCGGAACAGCGGCATCCTGAAGGAGCTGGAAACAAGATTGAACGACGCGATGACGGGGGCGAGAAACGCCATAAGGAGCGAGGGCAACCTGGTGAAGAAGTGCATCCTTCGCCGCGGCGCCTCCTTTTACACGGCGGTGAAGAGGATCAAGAGCGGCAAGAAGCCCCGGCAGACGATCGCGCGGCGCGCGCTGAAGAACCACTGCGCCAGCAACGTGGAGAACAGCGCGATAATCTGCGCGATCAAGTCCGAGGCGGAGGCGAAGCCGTTCCTGAAGACGATCGATCGCTACCGAGCGAACAAGTGTAACGTAGCCTCGACAATCGGCGACACCCGCGAGGCGCGCTTGAGCGCGAGCAAGAAGCCAACGGCGGCCAACAGCTCGGTGAGGACGCGCGTCTCCTCCGAGGAGACGGCGGCGGTGAGACACGGTGCGAAGAGGCTGAAAGTCATCTCGTCCACGAGAGCGTCCAAGCCGCTGCCCGAGGTCGGCGAAGCGTCCTGCGCGACGGAGGAGACCGGCGCGAGGGTGCCGCCGAAGGTGTCGCGCGTTTGCGACAAGCAGAACGTCAAGGGGCCGCACGACCGAGCCAGGATTGCTCGGTACGTAAAGCCGAGCGAGTCTTCCAAGCTGAAAAAAATAAACAAGACTGCCGTTAAGGAGAGTCCCGTGCTCGAGGAAAGCGCGAAGCAACATAAATCCTAAAAGAGCTCAGCTAGGACGCTAAGAACGGATCACTGACTCGAGAGATACAGAAGATCGAGCATTTGCCGTTTTTGATTTCCTGTATCTCTTTTGTTAGAATTTTTCATGTTTTGCACATTGTAATGTATACAGGATGACCAGTGAACCATGATATAGTCAACAGAGACTACGAAGACGAATAATGGTGCGTTCGGGGAGATGCTATCAGCATCAGTCTATTTTCTTTGCTCACTAAAAATAGACTAATGCTGATAGCGTTAATAACGTCTCCCCGAACGTATTAAAAAAATGTTAAGTTAGATGCAATGAGATGTTAAGTTATTTTTATTATTTGGTGATGAAATATGACGCGTGATATGTTATGAGTATTTCTATCGTTTCGTAACGCTGTTTTTCATTTTTCACGAAGTGATATCTTGCCTCTTCGTTCAAGGGGCGCAACCTAAGTCAAAGAATTGTTTATATTATGTTATTATATACATATATATAATTATATTATTAGACGCGTAGATATGCCGTGTTCAGTTTTCATATATTGATATTTATTATTTACACGTAGAGTTCCACTTTAATCTTTACAATTAACATGCGTTTATCTTGGAAATTAACGCTCGTCTCAAAAACTTTTTTTTTAGTTAAAGTTAACGCTAATGTTTAGTTAAAGTTATTGCATTCCAAATTAGACGTTCTACCATCAAAATTATAAATAAAATCACTATAAATATATAGATTTTTTTCTTAATAGACATATATCTTTGTTTAAACTAACGTTTTCTTGAATAACAGTTTCGGAGATAATCGCATAGGCAGATAAACGTTCTGTATGTCAGCTTAGTATTGTGTTATACGAATATAAAAATGTTATGCTTTTCTATTCTATCTCGCAATTCTTTGCACATACAAAGTAGAAATTATGTTATTTGATGTGCGAAAATTGGCGAAATAAATAATGATATATACATACCAATGTCCCTCACTCAGGATACGTTCTTGCAATTTACAGACTTCAATTGTGCCAAGCTGAAAAAAAAATCTATCGATAGAAATTATCTAAATGAAAAAGAGAAGAAATTTCACAGAGAAGTCCTAGAAAAATTCTCATTGCGGCGCTTCGCGCGTCGTTACTTTGTTCGCTAAATATTAAATCTTCAAGATACTAATTACTCCGATGAGTAATACGATTACTCATTAATGTTCAAGTTTACCAATGTATGATTAACTTTAATCTCGGTTTTAACTTTTATCTTGTATCTTTTTCCAATTCTTAGAATTAAAGAAAGATAAAAAGTAAGTTAAACCAAGATTGAAGTTGAGCTACATTAGTAGAAATAATAAAATGACATAATTGTCATTAATCGCCGCCCGCCTCGTCCCGACTCCCGAGGGAAACAAGCGCGACTTGACGCGCATGCGCGGTTCTGGAGGGCGGAGCAGGCCGGGCAACTCTCTCGGACGCGCGTCCTCGACGTTTGAAGCGCGCAACTTCACGGGATTCCGCCTCGGCTGGAAACGCGATTCCGCAGTCCGCGACACTTTCAACGCCCTGCCGGGTCCGCGGCGAGCTTCACGTCAGTGGAGAACGGAGTGCAGCGGGGAAACGGCGTTCGTTCTCTCACGTCCAGCTCTCGACGAGGAAACGGAGGGTGGAGATCGTCGGAGGGTCGACGATTGGAATTCGGGACGTCGTAAGGAGCACTGCAATCCCGGCGGGATGGCCGTCGCGAGACGCTGCGTCGCGGTGTGCGCGTTTCTCGCGGTGTTCTCGTTGCTGGTGGAGACAGGTGAGGTTAACGCGTGACGCGATGCACTTTGGGTGGGGCATCGCGCCTCCTCGTATGTGTCCGTTTGTTGTTTCTCGAAGTTGTCTCTTCGGGCACGGTTACATTACGACATAAAACTTGTATACCTGGAGATGCAGCTTTGCTCCAAGGAAAATAGATTTCTGTAGCATGTTCCAAAATATCACTCTGTCTTTTTATTTCCTGAAGTAAGGTCCCAGCCGACACAGAGCATCAATGACATTATATCTATGCTATAATTTCGCAGTCAACAATGTAACATAACACATGTTGTTGCACTCAACAATGTAAATGTAACATAACACTTATTATATTACATTTATATTGTTGAGCGAAATTATAACATAGATGTAACGTAACTAAAATGCTCTGTGTTGACTGAGGTGTTTCCAGGTATGTAAGTATCTATGAGTTGCAAGGAAGGGTCCTCTCTCATGTCGTGGAAGGGCAGAAGATGGCTGATCTCTTGCTTGGCGAGAGAGAGAGAGAGAGCCCAGCCTTTTCAATAATCTATAATTTAGAACATTCATTTCAGAGCAGAGATCTATGATTTTCTGTGACGCGCAATGCGAGAAATCAATCATTTGAGGAATCAAAATACTTGTAGAAGAAGAAAAATTGTTTATGTGAAACCTCCATGTTTGGGAGATTAATAATATCTTTGATTAAAGTTTGCGTTGTATTGTAGAATTAGTGTCTATATTGTTCTCCATTTGATGTACAATTAAGCAAGAAGATCGCGCAGGATGATCTCTCCTTTCCAAGGGTTTAACAGAGCGATATTCTTATCCAGGATACGGCATACGTTGCTACCAATGTAACAGTACCAGCACCGAGTACCCATTTCAGTGCAATGAATTCCTGACGAGCGACATAGACCTTCAGCCCGATTCGTGCGACGAGGTTTACGGGGCGCAGTATTGTGTCAAGCACATAGGCCGTTTTGAGGGTAAACAGCCACGAAGACACTCTGCACAGCCTTTGCTTGAGAAACTAACAAACCATGACGGCACGGGGAAAGCTGATTAACTCTTCTAAGATTAACTCTTCTGGATTAACAGTCATACTTCACACATAGATCAATCGAGCATGCTGATGACTCTGCGTTAAACCGAATTCTTTCCAGATCTTTTCAACAGGCTGGAACATATTTGTACATTCGAGGTCTTGAAACGCATTCACAAGCAAATTGAATAACGTCATAAGCGATTTTTTAATATATATTATTTCATTTTGCAAGCTTGAGATGAATTGTGTTTCAACGATCCTTTATGTTGCGAAAAATTCATCTATTAATCATCAAAATTTTTACACTCAAGATCTTAGAACGTATTCACAAGCAAACTGAATAGCGTTATAAGCGATTTTTTAATATATATTATTTCATTTTGCAAGATTGAGATGAATTGCGTTTCAACGATCCTTCACGTTGCGAAAAATTCATTTACTAACCATAATCCTGTTTATATCATTGCAGTAGGTCATCACTTTTAAGGACGTACATCTAAGAGTTGTTTCATAATTATTGTTTTACAATCTATCATTGGGAAACTTATGTAACATCAATCGCCATGTAGTCTCGATTAGAAATTTAATTATTGCTTTCTCAATTAAGCGACGGCCTTGGATTGCTATCAGTGCACGTCGGCGGATGAATGGAAGTGCATGGATAGCGAATTGGTTAAAACTTTCTTGGTGCCGACAAATTGTAGTCATGTGTACGGGGCGCGTTATTGCATCAAATCAATCGGCCGTTACGGAGGTTCTTATATCAAGATTGAGTTTTTATCGTCGAGTGTGCATGAGTGTTCCCTTCCGAGTCATTTTACTTGAAAACGATCACTTGTCGAAACAGACGGATTAATATTTTTTAATTGTTTTAATAGAATTTAAAAAATACTAAGATTATTATGTACAAAGAACTGTGCGAAATTCATATCGGAGATACATACTTTTATTAATAGATACTTTTATAAATATTGATTCCCAATGCTTGTTAATATCAGTCATAAAATGTAAATTTTTCGTGAAATATTTATTAGAAGGAATGAGAAATGGAATTTCTTTCTGGATCTTTTTCTGTTTTGAAAAGTGATTGTTTTCATATGAATTCGCTTCTTTTCATTCATATGTTTTCTTTTTGGTCTTTGAAATTAATTTAACTAAGAAGATCACTTCTTTGTCGTTCAAGGAAATCGATATTTTGAAAATGCTTCTTTTTCACAAAATGTATAAAAAGATGTATATCTTTTCATCTTTCTACATGTCATGGGTATCACGCTTTTTCTAATTATTCATCAAGTCTATGCACATTTAAAGTCTGCTTACTTATTCTTTCTCGAAATTAACTTTTCAATTCAAATTAACAAAAAGATTAAACAAACTTCTAGATAGTAGAGCAATCGCTTCTCTAATATTACACATCTCAATAAGTTTTCTACAAAGCTTTTTTCTAATTAAACAAGTAGTATCATTTTTACAAACGTATTTTACAAATAATGTCTTTGGAAACAGGTGGCATTGGTACGAAACGATTTTGTTCGTCTGTGCACATGGGAAATTATTGCGACTACGTAAAACAACCGGGTGACAAGCTGACCTATCGCACTTGTGTGTTCACGTGTTCCGAGGACGGATGCAATTCAGCGATATCCTTCGTGCCGAATGCGATAAATATATGGATTATGCCAGCGAGTTTAGTGGTAGCCTGGAAAAAGCTGTTTTACAGGTAGAAGCTTCTTTGAAAACTTGACAATTAGTTAACAGCTTGACAAATTTATCGTTCGTTGTCGATGAATCTCTTGCGCATTTTTCTAAGTGCCTTTAAATCGTGTCTAAGCATCAAATTAAATTTTAATCAATTTCTGACCACTGCCAATGATATTTTAAATATCACAGAATGTTTTAATACGTTTATAAATGCAAAATATTTTTTATTAATATGGGAAAATGATCAACTTAATCAAACTTTTTGCAACTGCGTAATGGGATTATTTTATCTCTGTTAGTTGAAACATTTAAATTATTTTATTCTGATATCTATTCGTTTATTTTATAAAACCGTTTCAAATTTTGTTCTTGTAGAAATATTTTAACAATTTTTTTCACATTCCATTATATCAAAGCAGTTTTCAAAGACTATTATTATTTTAGACTTTTTCTATATACTTTTTAATATATTTTTATTACATATAAAAATTAATGTTTTATTTTTAGGACAATAGTATATTTGTATATTTCATTATGTATTTAATACTTTTGTATATTTTATATATAATTAATGATACATAGACTAACAAAACAATATGTGAACTGAAATAAAATATCCGTCCATTTAACTCATAGATAGAAAATTTTAGAAGAGCATTGTATAATAAGATATGTAATTTATCAAAGATATATATGTGAAATAAAATATCCGTCCATTTAACTCAGACAGAAAATTTTAGAAGAGCATTGTATAATAAGATATGTAATTTATCAAAGATATATATACACTGTGCTTTTTTATCTTTGCTATATACTGACATAATACATAGAATTAAATTGATTATTATGCATAAACTTTGAAATGAATAAAATATTTTTACTTATATATTAGAAATAATACGTTTTAGATACAATTTTCTGACCTTTTATTTTAATTACGAGATCCTTACTTACCATATATTTCCTTGTACATGAATCTCTTGGCTAGATATACAAAATAAAGATTAGAGGTGTACCTGAAAGTACTACTAAAGAGTGGTCATACTCTCGAAGATCCCTTTAAAAGATACAATATTTCCCATTAACGTCTGTGAAACAGGTCATCCTCGGAGTGGGAGATTGTGAATCGCAAGTAAACCTCTTAAAAAAATTTATCACGTTTAATTTACATGCATGTGTCATGAAATGCTACTTGAGAGCGTATCCATCATCGTGGCGTTCCAAATAGTAAAAATTTCAGAAGTTTTTTTCTTTGGCAAGATATTCTCTGTCACTGCCTTCTGAGGTGCATCAGTGTGCTGTTTACTAAACCTCGCTCTTAATAAATAAAAATTAGCTCGTAATATACTAGATAATATAAGATTAATGCTTTTTGGTATTTTTATATTTAGTGTACGATATTATTAGATTCTCAATAATATATATATATATTTAATTGACATGTATAAATATTACATATAAATCACGATACAGGCATATTGTGTCACGATACTGCATCAGGAGTAAATTTGTAATTCGTAGCGAAAAATTTATAAACTCGTTACATTACGACGTCTATCACGAAAACGAATAATTTTCTTACAAATATCATAGAAATTCCCTCCAATATGAATATCGAAAATATAATTACTAAGCTATCTTGCAATATGTATTTTACTGCCTATAAAATGCACTGCCTAATACAGCATATGTAACTTCATGCTCTCGGAGAAGAATCTAAGAGGGTTTTAATGAAATACCTTATTTATGGGTAATTAAAGCTAATGATTAAAGTAAACAACTAGTGGAGAAAGACTAGGAAATGCTACGTCACATATTGCTGTATCAGTGTTTCATTCTCATTACATTTTGTGGACAATGAAATTCCATACTCGCAGGCGATATGTGAAATGTAGCATCCAGGTACTATATTTATACCACGGTACAATTGCACAATTGTATGAAAAATACACATATAAACGTATATGTATATGTATAAATCATGATTCGACTTGATTATTGTTATTAAGCAGAAATATAATTCTGTATGATTCTCAGAAACTACGAGAACTATGAGGCTAATGCTAAAAATAAGTGCTCTAATACTTACTATCTTATCCCTTTCAAGTTAGCTCAGGTGAATTAAACCGACATCGAGTCGCGATAAACGTCGCGTTTCTTAAAAATAAACGTACCTATATACTGTCACATCATCGATTGTACATTGTTCACCGATCTTTTTAGCCGCACCTACATTACACCGTGCACCTGTTGTATAAAAAGGAGTTTTATGCTAATTTTTCTTTAGACTAACCGCGACATTTATTAGGTATTATCACTGCATTCCTATAGATTTGGAGATCTTATTGCCATCGACATTACGGCAGTGGATGGCAGTGAAAAATATATGCGATAGCAAAATGCTCAATACATTAATACGCTAATTCATTCGCACATATACAACATAGCAGTTTTTAGAGCATATTGTAATAAATCGGAAATAAAATTCATTTTACGCGCTGCAAAAACAAATTTCTAATCCAAATAGAAACAATCTACACGATAATATGCAAAAAGAATACTGTCTTGCAAAATATCTAGATCTTTAATGATGAAGCAACATATTAAATAATATATTAGTTAAGTAACTAATAAACATGAGAACATTAATAGGAAAAAAAAAAACAATTAACAGACTAGTACTAACATAATTTCAAAAAAGTAAAATAAATTAATCAATTGATAACATGAATTACCTTTACGCTGCCATTTGTCTAAAAGTATTGTGCCTCTCTTAACTCTTTAATATCCAACTTACACATCTAAGTATGTGCGCGAACAGGTACAATTTTCATGTAACAAATGCAGTCTACTTTTTCTGTTCCCTCGTGATCAATGCGACAATTTTGTTCTACATAAAAATCGTAGATATTCCAAGAAAAGTTAATAAAAATTATTCTGTGCGAATATTTCTTTGTGTATGAATATGACAAAGCTAAAAATCTCCTAAGCGTGTTAGTACAAAGTTTTCGTAAGCTTAGGCTCTTTATCATTATTAGCGGTGCGTAAATGTTCTACAAACTTTAAGTATTGAATGCTAATCATGTGTAGCAGTAAAGCTGTTAAGAATCTCATTCAAAAGCCGACGTTGAAGCGAGTCTGTCAATTTTATTAACGCTGCAATTTTCGTATCTGGTCCTCTAATTCCTTAACGCGCAGCTGACTATTAGCGAGCTGCCGTCGTACCAGTCTCAATTCGTCAGTTTGACGAGCAAATGCCAAACGAAGTTCCGCTTCATTGTTTGGAACATCCACAGTCTCCATAACTTTATTGTCATTAAGCGAAGACGATATAATATTCTTCTGATAAAAAAAAATATCTCAAATATAAAATATATCAAAAAATCCACGATATAATATATGTATATTACGCTCGTACCTGTATAGCAACATTTCCAAACTTCTGCTGAAGTTGCTGAAACTTTGTGCTCTGATTGCTGGATGTCTTTTGACTCTTTTCCGACATATCGTGCAACTCCACCGGTCTGTAATCCGGTATAGTTTCCGTAGACAGAAAAGCAAATTTCTTTTTGTTATTTAAATCGGTAGTTGCAGGCAATTGCGGTGGTTTATATATTCGTGGTTTATGCGTAGAGATACTCCCACCTAATAATAAACAGCATGATATCCATTAACATAACTCTATAGAATTTTACTACTACACATCGTATTAGTGGAAAATACAGTGGAACAAATAAAACAAAGAATAGCTTGCTTGACTAAAATCTAAATGTTTAGGACAGGTGGTATAATACAATATTTGCAATATATAATTGTAATGTAAAAATGTAAGACCTGTTTTAAGAGAGATCAAGATTGGCGGGCTGTTCATGCCGCTGATCCAATCTCTAGCCGACAATGCGGGACACGTTCCAATTGTATCGGGATACAAATCTTCTTGGAACTGATCACTCTACAACACATAACGTAGATTTTCTTTAATATACAATTCGAGAGAAAATTTTGTAAAGAGAATAAAATATTAGGCACGTAAACTTACCTTACGCGGCACTATCATCGAGATTGGCTCGCACATGCCACGAGTCGCGTGTAACTTGTAAAATCTGAATACTTCACACAAAGAGGTACTGATGCCTCTTTTCGGCATCACCCCCAGCCCTCTCTGAGGATTTCCCGATATAAATTGACTGAGATAATGCATCCAGGGAGCTTCGTTGACCACTTCGTAATAGCGAATGTTACCGTCGCCCTGCAGAAAACAACGACACACCGAGTTTTAAGCAGTTCACTTTACGCATGCCGTACATTCTTACCTTCCCGGCTAAGAACACCATGTTGGTATCGTTGTCGTAAAATGGAAAAACCACTCCGCTCGATGAATCTATTGTCTCGCACGTCAGTGGAACAGTTAGGTCATGCTGACTCCATATTGCGTATTGTCGGTCCGAATGTCTGCTAAATCCAGTAGTCAATAAACGTCCGGAACTGCCAAGGAATACTACTTTGCTCGCTTTCGTGCCGGCGTGACATACTCCTTCCTATTAAAATCAAAGAGCTCTTTAACCACAATGATTTTAAATACGAATGTAAGTAAATATGTAACATGATAGTGAGCCACACATCATCTTAACGTTTAGATTCGTTATTTAATAGAAAGATACAATTTGTAGCAGATATGAACATATTATGTATTTTGTGTATTTATATATTTTCTAGATTCGCGGTTATTAAAAATGACATTCGG
>VBVQ01001884.1:0-29657 GCA_011636635.1 Tetramorium simillimum | reverse complement strand
TATATATGTATATATATATATACATATATATATATATATATATAATAGCAATGAATAGCTTTTTTTATTAAATATTAAAAAAGAAAACGCAGTTCATTGATGCATAAATTGCATAATAGCCCTTTATTCGTTCACTTTAATTCGTGAAATATATTAAAATATAAATTAAAATCAAAGGCAAATAATGGTTCAATAAGTCGCGACATAATTTCTGTTGCTCGTAATTTTCCCTCGTGAACGAAACGTAGTGTCGCACGTGCATCTTTAGAAACATTTAAGCGACCTTTCAAGACTTCGCGCGCGTGGCGTCTTTGATTTCCTGAAAGCAACAAGATTCGATCCAGTCGATCGATCACTTTTCAATGATGCACTACGACGGAGACATCCTCAGAGTCTCGCAGTTGAATTAACTGGATGGAAACATCTAAGATATGTCTGTGTATATGTGCGCGATATATATATACATATATATACACATATATTCTTCTTTCTCCTTCGACTAATGTTCCGATTTTGCAAACAATTTCGAATACTTATTGATGCAATTTTGTTGCAAGTCGATCTGATATTGCACCGTTAGAATTCAACGCACGATTTCGATTTCGCGAGCATTATGTAAACTTATAAGGAGACAGATAAGGGATAATAACAGAAATTATAGTAAATGATAGTCATTATAACTGATTTGATAATACTGCGATTGGAAATTCAGTGTAAAACGAAGACATTTAAATAATGTCTTGCCCGTGATGAGAATAATATTATCACGAATATATAAAACGTATAAAAATTTACTTAGCACGCGTCCGAAAGAAATTAAATTTATCCTAAGATATTGTAAGAACTCTTTCGTTGGACAGGAAGGACAAAATGTGACAAATGTAATTATTTCAACAAAGCGAAAGTTTAACAACTTTTAATTCTCCCGGCGAGATAGGATTCGGGCATTTCCATTTACTTTAATGGCCTCCGTTTGATAAGATCATGCACTTTAATAGTCTTTAGGCTAAGATTCGATATGCATCTTTCGCGACATCTTGATGGAGCCTGCTAGAAGCAAGCGATATTAATTTAATTAATTAATAGCTTTTCCTAGAAACGTAGCGGGAATAGCTGCATAGTGTAGCTATATTATTATCGTGTTAACGTCGTGTATGTCGCCAATGTACTGCGAGTACGTCTATACGGCTTATAAAGGCTTTTTCATCAAATTAACTTCTCGTCATCGACGAACGGTATCGCGTTTCTCGTTCATTGAGTATTTTGATCTTGCAAAAACTCTTCTCTTGGAGTGTATATAGGGTGTCTTGAGCTAGTTGCATAAACTTGGAATTCTCGGAAACGTTATCCTCAAATAAAACCCTCAACTATACGTATTATTAATTACGATAGCGCTACATGAATAATCTTGAACAACTGTATAAACTTTCAATAGAATTTGGATGTAGATATTATTTCTCTTGTGAGATAGAATTGCTAATTAAGAGTTGATTGATAGTACTGAATTAATTACATGAATAACTTTAAGCTAATTACGCGAACTTAATGAAGGCACTGAAACTAGGAAACAATTTTTTTCTATAATATTTCGAACAAAGAGGCTAATTAAATATTTCGAGTACGTAGTTGCCTGATATTTTAAATATTAATTTCTAATATTAACGATATTAAACGTTGAATAAATTTAAACATCATATAAATTTAATCGTGCAATAAATTACTGTCAGTTTCTGTCCCGTTAATCGATATCGCCGAAAGGCACTCTCAGCAAATTGTGGTGGTTTCTGAATGTTCCTTATGCGATTATTAATAGTGACATACGCGAATAATGATTGGCAGCATCAAAGAAGCTAATTTGCATCCGTACCAACACCCATGTAACTCAATATGCAATATGTAATACGGAGACAGTAAAGCGTGTCAAACATCACGTATACGACGGGAGATAAAAACGATTCAATGATTATTTATTGAAAATAAAATAACTTTTATTTAACTTTAAAAATAACTCTATTAAAAATAAAATAATAATACGATATAATACTTTTAAATACAACGAACTCTAAAATTTTTAAGCCGCACATACTTTATAATTATTAGAATTAATATATTTCTAAAAAAGTTTCAATTCTTTATTTGCATAAGTTATTTTTAAATCATAAAAATAATTTTTCCATCATTTATATTGGAATACAAATCGATCACCTTTAAGCGCGGGCGTAAAATCACATATCGCATACCGAATTTTACACAACTAGATCAGAGAGACAATCTATCATGCTCCGTCAATATTATTTTTTTATGATATCGTATCTTTGATTTGACGGTGACAGTTCCAAACCGATACTCATCAACTTTTATTAATTCAATGCTATTGAAAGACCACACTTTTTACCACGTTGATTTTTTTTTCCACGAAAATATCGTTATGAAATATTTGTGTCCAATTTTCTATATGCATACAAAATGATATAGCCCGTCGCAATCTGTTGCTCGTATTATATGCTTCAACTTATTTTAAAACAAACGATTTTAGACACTGGACCTGTAATAGAATTCAAAGGAAATGGAAAATGATAAACAGAATGAATTCTCGAATGCAAATGAGCAGGTGAACAACCGAAATTCACAGCGCGCGATTTAGGACAATCGATATACGCGCGCGTCGGAAACGAGACATTATTCTGGGGACGTGAGAAAACATAACGGCGATAGGTCACGAGAGATTACGAGGGCGATGTGTGTGGCTTTTGCGAAACTAAACTAGTCCAACTTCGCCGACGGCTCGGGATTTGCCATTTTAAGCGTTTGCTTATGCCACGTACGCGAGAGCGCGGCGGATTCTCCCAAAGTCTCTCGAAATTGCTCGCCGGCGGGTATAAGCCTCGTTTGATGTGCGGATTAGAAGCGTTTGCGCAAGGCACCGCATAAGAATAAGAACCAACTTCGACGCGCAAGACTACATTGACGTGAGGGCGTGCGTGAGGAGAGCTCCAAATTTCTATTTTACGCGAGGGGATAAATGCCAGAGGTACTCAGCCCACAATTTCTTAGCCTCATATTTCGACAGTTAAATTCTAAAATGCTGGGCTTTCTTCATATGATTCTTGATATAATAATATTCTACTGAAATTCAACATAAATTATCACAGCAGTTTTGTTTCCCATTCCATCTCAAAATTAAATAATTACGATGAAAGATGTCATAAAAAAGAAGTCGTTTTAATGAATACAGAAAAAAAGAAAAAATAAATAAACCCACGTAGAATATAGATTTCTGACATTTATAAGAAGTAAGTATGCCATTTGATGATTTGGGAATATTCAGACATCAAAATTTGTTTATTGTGCATCTATAGCATTTAGTTATTCATACGACCGTCGAGAAGTGAACGAATGAATATGAGAATGTATGTAGAATGCAAACACTTCGTAATGTAATATTAATTTTTCCCATGCAGCCGACTTTTTTACATCAGCGAAATTTTCATGTCACTGTAATTTTGAATGCAAACTTTGGATTCATATATGTATGTTCATATTTGATATCAACAATTATTCCGACATTTTAACTATCATTATTGATATTACAGAACATTTCAAATATGCCAAATGTGACAAGATATAGTCAATTCCAAATATTCTATAAATAACGACAACGCCAAAAAAGATATTAAAATTTTAATAAACTCGTATCATATCAATTATCTTTTTAGGGAGAATAAATTTTGTAAAATTAGTGCAATAATAAAATCCTACAAATAAAATCCATATATATAAAATATTGCTCCTAGTGATGCTAATTTAATATCTCTCGGACTGCTGTGAATGCTACAACGGAAAATCCGTGGAGCGCACACTTCCGCGCTCGAGATAAGAGGAAAAGTACATTATGTCATAAAAACGAACATTTAAATTAATTGAAAAAAATTGGCCGAAGTTTGGGAGGCATTGGAGCAGAACGGCGGCAACAAAACAATCCGAGCTAACTTTTCAATCGTGCTCGTGGAGCGCACTCGCTACGGCGTTTAATTAAAATTTTTCCGCCCGCCTTTGCAAAATTGATATTTCACTCACGAAAAAAATCGACGCGCTACCGCGGAATCCTCCCTTCTCCGAGACTATCTTTTTTTCTTTTATCCGCTAGTCCGCCGCCAATTTCTCTTTTTTCGAAAGTTCAACGCGCGAACAAAAGCGTACGCGGCTGATCTGAAATTTAAATCTCTTTCCTTCGCGGACACACGCGAATCGAAGATTTTAAATCTCCATTATGTACCTAAGCTTTCTAAGACTCGCAAAATTACTTTTCCTTACAAGAGAAAGAAGAAAAGGGGAAATAGAAGAAGGAGAGAGGTGAGAAAGCCGAGACCGAGTAAGCCGACCAGGAATGTGAGGGAAAGTTCGTGGGGATGTTTCGCATCGTTTTGGCAGAGTAGCGATCACACGTGACTACGACTAACATTGTTGTATATAAATAACCTAAAGCGGGTTTGATAACCGCAATGTTCCAGGAATTATAGCCATTTAATATTAGAATAATTAGAATGATCAAGCGGTTAATATAGCAGCTAAAATATTTTATTGTATTAAGCTTCTGTCTTTTAATTGTAATAATTGTCCATTCAATTATCCATTATTTTATTTGTAATAAAAAATGAGAGAAGTATTTAAATGCATATTAAATTCCTGTTAAATTCATATGTATTTAGTATGTAAATTGTGTTAACTAAATGAATACACCAATTAAAATGTATTATACGCTTTTAAAATTCTATAAGCACATTATATATTAGTATTGTAGATTTATTTAAAAAATGTTGATTATGAAGTTAATTATCCAATTGGATAAAATTTTCCTGTTCAAATCGGGAAAATCATACCGCTCTTTCAAAAACGTATTTGTAATGCGCCTTTCTTGTGGGTCACCGATCTCACACACATATCGTCTCAGAGGCTGTGACATAGTCTTCGTAAGCCGCTTACTCGGGCAAAAATCTCTGCTTTACTTTAGCCTTCACTCGTCTTCTCCGTCTCACCAGGCAATCACCGCCACGTCTTTTCCCCATGAGCTTTTTAAAGCCATTATACCGCCCCCTTTACTCCTCTCGCGGCTTCGCGAGCGAGCGAGGAGAATTAAGTGCACGGAGAGATTTAGAGTCGAGAGAGGATTAGGGCTTTTCGCGGGGAGAATAAAGGCAAGTAGAAGAAAGCGATGATACGGCCGACAAGGTGATACGTCGGCTTTTACGTCTTTAGCGAGGTCGAATTGACTCAATTGAGCCATGGAAGAATAGCCGGTGAATAATTTCACATTTTATTAAAATGTTGAATGACGTTCATTCTTATCTTCATTCTTTTGCTTATGTTCACGAACTGTTCGCGGTCGCATTCAAATGTACAATATTACACGAAAATTCAACACATATGCACAGAATTTAATAATAAAATAAAATTTAGGATGTAAGATAATTTTAGAAGATATTAATAGGAGGATTAGCAATATATTAAAAGATTATAAGATAAATAAAATTAAAAAACATGGAAATATATAAAATAAGAAATATAGATAATTACAATTATAATGTAATTATCGTAATTTTCCAAGTTTTTATTTTGTTCTGATTCGCGTAAGTTTTTTTGTAGAGGAAATTGATCAAAGGGGGCGACTCTCTCTCTCTCTCTCTCTTCCTCTCTCTCTCTCTCTCTCTCTCTCTCTCTCTCTCTCTCTCTCTCTCTCTCTGAGTATAAACGGTTAAAATGCTTCGTAAATAATTAATCCCCGCGGATTAACCGCTGCGGATGCGGGACTTTACTTCAAGATGCAAACGAGAAAGTGGATAAACATGTTCCTAGCTCGACCAGCTGCGCGAGCGTTGATATGAACTACTTCCTCCTCGAAACGAACCTCGGAGACGGTATTATTCATTTATTCATGAAACGCATAAATAACCGATCGAAACATTACAATCGATAGTTTAGTCTTTTTCAGTAGGATTTAATCGTGCAGTAAAGTGACATATGGTCCACACATCATTACCGTAATTAATTATGGCGAATGGAAATCCCACATTTAGCGCATTATTATTAATATATTAATATTTAATCGAATAGTGATTTAATAGCTCTGAGAAGGATAAATTTATATAAATTAATATTTATCATTAGGAAAACCCCCTCAAAGATACAAGATTCTGTAAATAATAAAGAGCAACATAATAATGTAGAAAGTGACATGTAGAAATGCTCATCTCCATTATATTGAATACAAATTCAATTTTGATTTCAAAAATATTGTAGAAATGTAAGATTTTCTTATTTTCTTGAGTTTTATATCAATTTTACTTTAAGCAATATATGTATATATTACTACGTATATTTTCTTCATTAAAATTCCTATACGTAATATTCGCTGAGCTTGTCGCTTGTTTACATTGTGAACATTAAATGCAATTAATCGGCAATGCGTATGCCGATTGCATACATATTTGCAGCATATTGTGCAAAACAGTACGCAATTCGGTGGCGTCATGCTCGCTCATCAAAATAATTTTCATGCCCCGTGGCATTTAATTAAATGGCCGATGAGATTGACATGAACATCGTGTTTAAATAAATGATTATACGGACTCCGAGCATAATGAACCAACACCCAGTGCTTGGCAGGGCATGTGCATTACGATTGGGATTACAGTCTCTCGTGCATTTTAACTTGGTTAATTAGGATAAAGATAGAGCAATTAATTTCAATCAAATTTCAAAATACTTCGAATTCGATAAATAATATTAAGCTTTTAATGAGAAGCATATGAAGTTTTGTGCTTTAATTGCAATTTAAAGAAAGAGTTTCGTTTATTACAGCTCGGCAAGGTATGTTTGCAAACATTTTAAGTAAATCTAACTGGAGCTTTTGCGAAAGGCAAAATAGGAACCCGAATCATGGCAGATCATGAATGTAAGATTTCGCGATTAGCGCAATTCGCCAATTCTCGTACACTCCGAAATATTCCATCGTGAACACAACCGCAGTCGCCGTTTGTGGTTGAACTTTGCCGACAAACCGAATCGGGTCGTTTAAATCACCCTGATGAGGATAACGAGAGCCACCGCTGCCGCCGCCTTCCGAAGTTGCGAAACTGCGAGGGTGGAGACAGGCTCGATTAAAGCGGCTTCATCTGACGTTTAACTCACTAGCAATCAGCACTTGAATTAATTCCAACAGCACGCGATAATAGACAGAAAATTAATTTGAAGAGAATCTTTTATTTAAGCGGTCGCTTAATCGGCAAATGGCAATCGAAAAAAACCGAACTAAGAGAAGTTTAGATATTTTATATATAAATTTGATGAAAAATGCAATTTAGCGAAAATATATTAAATGAGATATAATGAAGATCCAATGTTCATTAATAAATCTTTAGATATTCTGATAACTTAGCAAATTTTTTTAACAATATCCAATAATAAATTCTTTTATTTAGAAAATTGCAATATTAAAAGAAATTGATAGTTATAAATAAAATAATAATTTGCTCTTTAATTATGCATTGCAATAACACAGATACATGTTAAACTCGTAGTGTTAAATTATACTCAATTTGAATCATTTTTAACTATTCCATAGGTCGCCACTGCCCTTACTCAATATTTCATTAATTTTGATTAAAAGGAAAGTAAAATTTTAATTAACATGGAAATTAAATTAAATAAATTAACAACATCATGAGTAAGGCTTGCTCAATATGTTGCTAATTTTATCTCATTGTTTTAATCAAATTAACCGAATATTGAATAGGAGCATTGGCAATCCATAGGCGTTTACAGTGTAGAATACCTAATTGCAGTTCATGCACTTCAATAAAATATGCAATAGATACATAATTGTGGTCTCACATAATTGTATCAAATTTTGATAATAAATCAAATTGAATAGAGAAAATAATTGTAACAGTATATAATGTACGTGATGCATACCTATGCCAATAATCAATTCTACTCTGATAATCTGTAAACATCTTCTGCTTCATGCGCGGATATCGATTTGATTTGGGACACAAACTAGCTAGTCCGATCAATCTCTATGGATTTAAACGGAGATCATGCTCATAAATCCAAAAAGTTAGCCTAGCCTCGACCATATCGTCGCCGCAATTGCGACTCGCTAAAGTTCCGAAATAGCGCAATCGGAGTTCGCGAGTTTAAGCGCTCTCACTGAAGCGGCTCCGAAGCGATTAACCGACCAGGTGTCAGCGCACCGGAACGACCCGCGGCAATACCATGAAAGCAATGTAGTTTGTATCGTCACGACAAGACGATTAAGCTGGCGCATTAATCCTTTCCCATTATGCGCTATTAAAAATTAAAAAAAAAGGAACAAGCGAGAATTTACATACGCGAAAACGAATGTTTAATATTATTGAAAAATCAATTTTTCTAAAAAAATACATTACACTTGTACTTTCGTTACGTACACGTCCGATATAATTATTATATATAATAATTATAGAAAGTTACGCAAAAGAGATCGATACCGGTCTAACACTATCGCGCGAAGATAATGCGGGCAACGAGACGCGAGTCGAACGCTGCAAGTTGCATAATGTATCTCCGCCATCCGCTCCCCCGACGCGGCAAACTACCGTAGATGTACATCCCTAATTAGGCGGAGATTAAACTCAAATTACGTAATCTAACAATACGCGGCAACTCGATAACCCGTTATCTGGATGAGCGCGCTAAGGAAGCGCACGTCGAATTATCCGGGGATGTATTCAGGGGAAGAAATTACTCTCCCGGGGCTTCCACGAAAGCGTATCGTTATACGATATGTTAATTATTTTAACCCAGATATATGGAAGACCATATATATATAAGATACCGCCGTGTCTTCCGTGTGCCAGTATTGCTCTATCATAAATTGCTCTACCGCATAAATGTAAGTATATGGAGCAAGTTTGGTACAATATTAATTATAACACAAGATGAGGAGAAGTAATAAGACGAAGAGCTAGAGTTAAATTATTTGCAGGATTTTGCTGAATAAATTTATTCGAAGCGCTGGGAGTAATATTAGAATCAAGCCATAAAGAGTAAATTTTAACAGAAAACAAAGAAAGGAGGAAAAAGGGAAATGCTCGGGGAGCTTTATGGTCCAGATAAGCAATTTGCAACAACCTAGTTTTTAATGCATGGAACATACGAGCTATTATACGCTCCGTAAACAATATTTATAAAATTAATTTACACACTAAATTTATCAAAGGTATTTTTACAAAATCAAGTTTTATTATATAATACGGTTTATATTTACGTCATTTCGAACTCATCGGTCTCTTTGTAGGTACTGTAAAACCCGGCCTATAATATAATAACGCTAATAATAACGTGAGATTTAGATTCGCGGTGCAATTTGTCAGATGTAACAATATTTCAAATTAATCTCCTTTGTACGTCATGTCGTTGCGAATTCTCTTGTGCGAACCCGTGCGAGTCCGTCGTCACACACGACGCGCGTATCGGCCGGATATTCTGTCGCTATTCTGTTAGTCAAGGGACAGTCCATTAACAAAGATGAATTTCCGCCGGTGCGGGGTGCAGTCGGCTGAAATCTATCGGGTGTAACGATAGACGGCTTAACGATATTGCCCGGCGATAGATTGTCACAGCGATTTTAACGTCGTTAAGGGTAACGTGAAAACGAAGTTAAACGCTCCCACCCTCACCCTCCGCTCACTCATCTCCGTTCACGGCCTACGTTCTCTCATTCCGGCTCGATGCGATGCGATGCGGCGCAAGATGCGCTTAATTGCAGTCGCCCACCTTGCCGGAACATGAAACCCCGCTTAACATAATTTCCGTACTATGTAACACAATACCGCTCGACTTTCCGAGTACGAACATTTAATTAACCGTTGGTGTCTAATAGGGGACCTACGATAAAGCAGCGTGGGCACGCTTAATGGCGTAATTATGTGATTACGATGGAGCCAATTAACGATCGAAATATACTCTAATACGGAATTTCAGAACTTCAGAAATAGAATTCAACTCTATTTTTAATAGATGTTGAGAATATTTTTTACATCTGTGTCAAATTTACATTGATTTTAAAGAAACTGAGTGATAAAATCTTTCAGTTTAATAACAAATATTAATATTTTAGTATAGAGATAAATACAATTTTTTTTAACAATACAAAATGCAAATCTTGTTTTTGGAAATTTTTATGATCTCATCGTTAGTTAATTAAACGACAAAAATATTAGACACCTAATGCAAATTGATCCAAATAGGTAACAATTAATGGCGTTCAACATCGTTAATCGAGCAGTTAACGTATTAACTGCGATCTCCGTTTTCCGACGAAAATGCGCTTGTAAAACGAATTTGCACATCCCGCGAGAATATCGGTTGATTACTGGGAATTGTAACGAATCGTGCGGAATAATGCGGCGCACTGGGCGACGGTATGAATTATCAGGTTCCTCATTTGGAAATTTGGCGGATAATCGTGAGAGGGATTGCCGAATTGTAGCTCGAACCCACGTGACGCGCATGAATAATGGGCTTGAAATTGCACGCCGAGCAATAACGGCATTAATAGCGTAACGAAGATATCTTTAACGGAAATATCATACGTCCTTCCGGAATGTATTTTAATCGGTATTATCGCTTGCATGTATTCATGAATGTTATGTATTAAAATGAACCCAGCAAAAATTGGATAACATTTAATCCAACTTAATTAATTATATAATGCATACGTGCTTGTTATCAAATTTAATTATTCATTTTCAATTCTTTTCAATTGTAAAGATTGAACATTAAAGATTCAGATTAATAGCTTGATATGATGAAATGGGGGGGAGCCCCCTTATCAATAATTTAAAATAAAAGCGAATGTATTAATTAAATTTTAACTTATTAATGCACGCCATCACGATTAGGTGCACGTTTAATCTCGGTTAATTTTAGGTAATAAGATTATACCCCGATATTAAATAGATTTTGGTGCTTTTAGTCAAAATTTTCGTACTTGCCCTACCGCATTAAAGTAAAATTGCCGAGCTCCCTAAAGGGACAAATGTTCACTTAGTAGAATTTCACCTCATTAAATCGCACACGTACCAGCAAAATTGAACTGCCTATCTTGATTTGCTCCTTTTTAGATGTTAACATCTATTTATTGGACATCTATTATTATCGTGCTATTTTAGTATGGTTTACATGGGAAGAAACTGAGTGTGCGTGAAGTACTTTTAATTAAAAATTTTTACACGGCATTGTGCGGCGAGCTTAACCTATTAACACGCGCTCGAAATGAAAGCATTAAATTTGTAACCATCATAATGTACGGGTAGCTTACTGAATGTACATCGTAATCTCGTTTTCCACAATATCGTCCGGCAAAAAGCTCATATTTAAAGGATTCACACGTGTGTGTGTGTGTGTGTGTGTGTGTGTGTATTCGCACGAATCCGCCTAGTCACGTAACGGAATAACGGAAATTAAAATACTGCCCCTATAGAAGTCGTCGCGGAATATTACATTTCAGATATTACAATGTAATATTACGGTATATTTTCAGTTTTATTCAATTCTCAAGTATTCTCTCGGTACTTGAATCCAGTGTCCAAACCTCCGTAACCGAAATTATAAACGTGATTTAATTTCTATCGTTTGTCATTCGCTATTTAATCTCCAGATCCAATAATCATTTTGTCAGAATTATAAATATATGTACATGTATATATATCTTCTAATTGTAATATAACATGAAATTTACAATTTAATTAATTAAACTATTTATTATCAAATCTGATTAATCTTATGTTTTAGCGGTTCATGAATAATAATTTAGTATTACATAAATAATTTTCAAAACATTTTTTAATCTAAAAAGTACGAAAAAACGAAATAGCTCATTTTTTCATCTCTTCCCTCTAAGAGTCGCTCTTTTTATAAGAGATTAACTATTTAAATTTCAATTCAACAATTTTAATAACCGAGTCTTTATATCGTTTGTATAATCCGGTAATTATACTGTAAAATAAAACTAAACTTTGAAAAGAAAATTATGCAAAACAGAATCGTTTTATAATAGGGGTCAATTCCAGAAGCTGTCAGACACCAATTGCTAAACGAAATAAACGAGTGGAATCAATGAGCGATATTGAATTTGCGTTGAATATCATTGATCACTGATTAAATATCAATTTGAATTTAGCTATGACCGCAAGTAATCTGCGCAGGAACGCCGTCAAACGTTCTCTCATGTCGATGGAACCGCTGTAATAAGGTCGAGTATTCCGTTTATACTATCCAGTTTATTGTTAGAGAAATAAAAACGAGTAAAAAGAGATGTAAAATAACTACGGTTTATCTTTTCGCGTCATATAACGTTGCATTGTCCGAGAGTCGTATTAAAAAAAGTATTAAAATGCATATAAGAATAATTGTAAGATAATATAATCAAAATATACGACGTGCAAGAAGCGCAGCATAACACGCATTCCTCTTTCAACAAATGGGAAAAAGTAATAAATGAAAAAAAAATCATAGAGTAGTAGTAAAATAGAAAAAAATAATAAAAAATAGATAAGCAATAAATAAAGAAATGAAAATAGTAATATGTACCATCGTAATGAAAAGCTAACAGTTCGCTCGCGATATTGAAATATCATTGGATATACGTAACGTGAATAAACGCACGTGTCTGCCGACAGTAAGCGATTTTCCCGTTTTCTTCGGAAAATACGATGAAAAAGCGGGAAAAGACGGAATTTGTATAGAAAATCAAATAAAGAGAGGAAGATAAAGAAGACGATTTTATTATTATTGTAGACACGAAGATTATTCGACCGGCTTATGCCGCCAACTAACTTGAACGGCTTCTCTGTCCTAGGTTTTATTATTTTTTCTCTAAGAAAATATAATATTACGAGCGTAAAATTATTCCTGCCGCGAATCTAGTTATGCCACTGAAACAGTAGTGTAACTGGTATTTGAGAAAGAAAAGACAAGAAACTTCATTAGTGAAAAATAAATATGAAAGTCGCGGCTACGATGTTTTCGTTCCTTTGTTATGTAGTGTTTTATGGGCGATGGAAAAAAAAGTGCGAGCTCTTAAAATTTCACTTGCAAAAATATCTACGCTTGGAAGTAAATTTGGTAGACTTAATAAATTACTCAGTAATATTAATTAATAATGATAAAATAATAAATTGATATTATAAAAATTAATAATAGAACTAAAATAGTAATAAAGTTAATAACAGCAAGTTAAAACTAGAATCAAAATAATTTATGAAAAATGTGAATTCGCCTCGCTAGAGATATCGGAACTCGGTAAACTCATAGCAAGGAAACTGCATTATAAGTTCAAAACCCCGGTAGAAAAGCGTATGGAGACCTGTTGAACTCGATGAGACTCGGTAAAAAATTTAAAAATTCTCGTAATGGGCGTACATAACTTATTTCTGCTTATCGCACCTTTTGCTAATTTACCAGCTTGAGAAAAGCGAGAGGCGTTATCTTTGGCACTATTCACAATTGTTATAAATGTGAAGATAGCATAAGAAAAGTACGGATATTGTACCGATATTACGGATATTTTCCGATATCGCTGACTATCGCCATTATACGAAGAAATTTTCGTCGATTTTCATGACATATCGAAATCTCTCGGAAGCGAAATATGGGAAGGATTTACATTGAGTGGGAGACTGGGGTAAAACATCGAAGAATGGCACGCTTTATCGACGCCATTTACGACGATAGCTTTTGTCCAGCCTCCTCTACCGTATCGAAGATCACCAGTTTCTCCTCGATCGATCGAATCGTGAGCGAAGGGAAACGTCGTGGTTGCGCTTTCCTATTTCCCGGCAATTTCCGGAATAGGACATGATCAATCATGAAACTTTCTCTCTCCCTTTCTCTCATTCTTTCTCACCGATTTTCCTCCGCGTGTGCAGCACTCTCGTTTTATCGTCAACGATTTAATTCACGTTCGAAGGTGAAGGTCGTTGTGACGAAAAGGAACGCGAGGCATCGATTTTTCAATTATCGGCAGGATAAAATTTCTAAAGTCACACGCCGTAAATACGATATTGAGAAATTAGATCGCAGGAAAAACGCAGGAAAAAAAGGAATTTTCTTCGAAGGGCGAGAACGAGGTCACGGAAGAAGGCCGAAGTGGTCGTAAAGTCGTTTAGTATTCCAGCGGTATCGTCTTTCAACGTAAAGGTACACCGATTAGCTCTGTGACGAACGAATCGACGATCCATAAGAACCGCGAGTGAAATCGCCGACGTGCCGAAAATAGGAGGATATAGAGAAGACGTGACCGGCGTATTGTTGGCGAATTTTCTGATCGATTTCTCAGATAAATTGCTGTACATCTTTGAGAAATGTAACACGCGAAATGATAGTTTGCAAGATGTTGCGAATAGAACGTTCAAGAATTTTAATCAAACTCAACTAACGGATAATTGGTAAATTATAAAAATTTTTTCATTTTTATAATATCGTTAACCATTTTGCCTTTATCGAAATTCACAGAAAAGAGAACGGGATATCATTATTTTCATCCTGTTACAAACTAATTCAATTAAATTCTTCGTCGAGATCTAGGCTACAAAAGGAACGATATAAAATAACAAATAACAAACGATTAATCTGGAGTGTAGCGAGAATAAAAAGAATGCGGGACATGAAGATTAATTAATCGACGTTTCATTAAATTCTTTCTTTTTCGCTTATAATAATAATTAAATAAGAGAGCAGTTTCTCTCGTAAGATAATTGTATCTCGAGAGATAGAAAATATCAAGATGCAATTTTCTAATTTTATGGATATTATGAATAATTATCGTATTTTACGCTATTTCATAACAATTCTAATATTCTTGTACTCTGTCACACTTTGTTCTATAATTACTGGTACATTTTTTAGCATTATCGATGCATTCTTTCGACACTTTCGTATCCGAGAGAAAATTTCATAATACTGGAATATTAAATGGACGCTTTGTATGTCTGAAGTTAAACTTACCTATAGGTGATGAACGCAAACACCAGGGCCACCAGGGACAGACTTCCTCCGAGGACGACGATGAGGCTAAGCACGCCGTCCTGGTCGAAGGAACTTGCGATTCCCGTGGAAACGCCATTAGCTATTCCGCCGCCAGGCTGCGGAAAACCGTGAATCGCACCGGTGTATAGCGTCTCCATGTCGCCGTTATGCCAACATCTGCGACAGAGTAAATCCAATTATTAAGCCCGCATATAAATGAAAAGCAAACATAAAGACAATCAGAAAAGAAAGGATAATTTATATACGTAAGGGAACGAGCGCGGAGACAGTGGCGCTTTTGAATTTTTAATTACCGCATTCTTAATTAAGGGAGCAGAAAGATAATAGAAGACAGAAAGTAGGTTTAATTAACTGGAATTAAATTAATGCACGCGGCAGAGCGCAAATACTTTCGCCATTTATCCCGCTCCGGTTAAACTAAAGGAAAAACGAGTTAATAAACGTTTACCGCGATCCGGAGAAACGTTTACCCGCGATAGCTTCGGCCTCCGTCGCCGCAAATTTTAATTAGCAGTGAAGACCATTAACTCTCGTGGGCACCCGTTTTTGACAACTCGAACGCTAGATATCAGAGATTATTATACTCGAGGAAACAGCCTTGTGTTAATATATTCGGACCGCTCCTCGCGTTACTGTTATACCATCGTCTCTGGACGATAGAATACAGTCCTGAGTGTAAACCTTGGTCTAGTGTTACCAAAACGAGGACACTTTATATACCGTATATCATATATAATATTACAATTTCATTTTCTTGTTATACTGATGTACAGAGCTGCTCGATGTAAGATAATTTTAATTATATCCAAATATAAAGAATATGATCTCTTCGAATCTTTCCAACAGTCACAAAAAATTTACGAAAACAAAGCAATAACAATTGGTGAAATAATAAAAATTATTCCAATGTGACATGCGTGTGTGAACCTTGCATTATTTTCAACTCGTAAATTTCCATCAACGCAATAAAATCAATTACCTCTGAGATTATATTGCCTATCAATTACCTACCGAGATATATTCTTATTTCCCCATATAACGATTCCCCATAAATTATTTACCGAAGCAATACAAAGCGCGATCTCAACTCATTCGACTCGAGCTCTAGTAACCGTCGGATTTATTTCAATTTGTTCTACTAGCGCACGTCGACACGCGTCGTACACTTATCTTTTTTGTGTATTATTATTCAATATAAAATTAAAAAAGAAAAATAATTATTTATACATTATATATTTTATATTAAATTATTGTATTATATATACATTTTAGTTTGAAAATTACATAATCAAGTACATTCAACGATGTGATTGCTGAAGATAATTAAATGTTTGTTTTTCACGTAAGTATTCATTTGACAAGCATTTATTTATCCAAACAAAATTGGATTTCATTATCTGAATTCAATATACGTGATTTTATAATTTATGCAAACGCATTTATGCGAACTTTATTCTGGGAAACCTGGACGTGCCACGAAATCGTACACAAGATATACTCAACGGTAATGTTGGCCGATCAAATATAATTAACTTGTTAATTGTGAGCACAACATTTACATTGTCAACTTCGGGTAACAATGTACAGGAAAAGTTTACCACGATAGCGGCAATCAATCAATCTTTCTCATGAACTGGCCAACAAATGAGATTTTTAAATTGATAATAATATACTGTATGGTAATTTCAAAATTGTTAGCTTAACCATCAAATTTTAATTGAATCCACCGTTTTAAAGTCTTCGATTAATAATCCAAACTTTATGCGAACACGGATGCAAACATTCTTTTATTTCTCATACTTGTTCCTTATTTAGCCATCACATTATAAATATCTTTCTTTTTTTTTATAAGCTATATACTGTATAACAAATAATATCATTCCTTTATTATTAAATAAATAATGATGCTAACATCGCTATCACAATTAATTGATTTAATTAATGTAATTAAATCGTCAATATAAAATCAACATATTTAAAAATAATATAAAAAAAATATTATTTGTTATTTGTTAAAGTATAATTTGTTAAAGTAATAAATGTTGTTTTAACTAAAATATCTGCAAGTGTTTCTTCGTTTCTTATTTTTACTAAGATCATATGTTTTAAACTTTCCACTTCATATGTTAATTAGTTGAATAGCGAGAAACTTTGCATGTAACATGGCTTTCCTTTCTTCACGACAATACTCTTCACGTAATAACGATTTATCATCCGTCTTGAGACTTCTCACATATTCCCCTGGGAAAGCAAGCTACAACGTTAACGGTGAAACGTTAACGGGCTTCCGGACTTTATCCGACATTCACGATGTAAAAGCGCGTGAAAGCCATGCTTCCCTCGTTTGTGCTAAATTCATTTTTGCATACAGTCGCTCGTGTCTAATTAATATTTACACAAGACTTTCCAAGAAGAAGAAGAAGAAGAATATTAGATTATTTCCAATAATTCAAAAATAAATTTGCCTAAAAATACAGATTATATGAAATTAATCTAAAATTAAAGTTTTTTTATCTCTGCTTAAATTTGCAATTAAAATTTTATGTTATGAAAATGTTTCGATTTGATATCAAAATAAAAAATGAAGTAATTTTTACTGATCAATATTTTTAAATTTCCTCAGGTTACAAAAAATTAAAATAGATTAAATTCCATTATTAATGGAAGGAAAGTTTGTACTACTTACTTTAGATTTTATTCACAGTAAGAAAATGTAATATGAAATTGGTGTATTATAATGGATGAAATATAGCGTTTCGAGCCATCAAATGTCTAATGCATTGCAATGATGAACGCGATCTACGAGCGATCGATTGCAAGTGCGAAATGGGACATGTCGCGTTAACTATACCAATCAGCACCAGTTGCCAACTGGTGCAACTGCGTGCCACGTAATAATGTTTAATGGCATTCGATGATAGTTCCGCGTATCGATCCACGACGTGCGTTATCAAACTGACGGCCGAAACGCATATTGAAAATACATGGCAGATAATATCGAGCAACTGTTCTTAAGCCCTGTCCGACGAACGTTCGCACAAGTTAATATCCGCGCGCCGTTTTATTTTGTTCCGGGCTTTACCGTGCTCGTCCTCGAAACTTTTCGCGACATTTTTGGACCGACATTCACCGTATATCTGCAGAGCGAACCGCGACGCGATGGATTGACGACGGATACGGATTTATCGAACTGCATAATTCGGCCTTACAACGAACTGACGTAGCGGTCTTTTACTTCTTTCACGTCCACTCAGTTGTATACGGCCACATAGTTAAAAAATTTCATTTTTAGTAAATATTGAGATCGAATAGCATTTTCAAAGAGAATTGCTTAAACTTTAATCGAAAGATATAGTGATAAATTGTTACAAAATATCCAGAGTAAATTGGCGTAAAATTTTACGAAACAATTCATATTTATCGTTTTTATAGAATATATTTGGACACCAAAATATTCAAAGCGAAATAGATAAAATATTTACTTCCAATTTTTGTACTTTTGAATGTGTTAAATGCCGCTTGACGATTGACATTGCAATATTTCAAGTAAAAGTTTTACGTTTAACATGAGAGTATTATTTTCCAGATATATATTCATTTTGCTCGCTTTTATTGCCGCAGCTGCCTAAATTGATTGCAATTTACATATATTCTCACATGTTACACATGTACGTCTATCAAAAGTGTATTTCATCTTTATATTTTTTGACGACGTAGCGCAGTCAGTCATCAGTCGGCGTTCAAATTGACCTAACATTGAATGAAAACTAAAATTGCAATGTTTTTCCAACTGGAGAGTTGAGAGAGACTTACCTTGCACTCTTGATACGTTCGCGTTGACAAAATGGCAGGATCGACGGATCAGCAGACGAATGTGGCTACGTCGCTCATGTTTCGCGGCAGACGATTTATGACGAGTACAGCCGCGAGCCACGTGAGGAATGCTTCCTGCAGGAAGATCACGGCGAAGAGAACAGCCCACCCGAGGCCGAGGGGAACGACAGCGAAAGGGAACTTCGTAGAGGATTGGCAGGTTTAATCAAAGACGTACCAGCAATCAACGGAAATGACTCTCACGCCAATAAGGAGGTCAGGGGAGGCTTGGACGTGCTTAGGATTGTCAGAAGGCAGATTCCCCCAACGGCACGCGGAAGAAGATGTCGAACGCTGTTCTACTAGACTGGAGTTCTAACGACCGGCTGAAGTTTACTGGTCCACCGAGGAAAGCAGCTCTAAATCTTGGGCAGGAAGGACGTAGAGCAAAGTCGCTATTTTGCCGGAGGGAATGATACTGGCAACCTTGAGAATCGGAAAAAGAAAAATCATTTAATAAACTAAGGTCAAGAAAGAAACAACTCATTGTCAGTCGACAGAGCATCAGCTACATTACATCTATCTACTTATATATCTATGTAATTTCGCACTCAACAACGTAAATGTAATATAACACGTACTTGAATTAGAAAATTTAAAAAAAATCGATTTTTTTTCATTTTCTAATTCAAATACGTTGTTATGTTATATTTATATTGTTGAGTGCGAAATTATAACATAGATGTAATGTAGCCGATGCTCTGTGTCGACTGAGAACGCAATAAAACAAAAAAGTGCGAAACGGCCTACCTGCCTCGCGTGCGCCGGACGAGATTGGCATCGGCCGGCAAAGGGAGACCCTCGGCCCTTATCACTCCGCGATCGCGGCACGATCGCGGACGCTCCGCCGCGCGTCCGAATTCATTGCGTTTGCTCCTCCGGCTTCGAGGATCGCGGAGCTGCTTACGCCCAGAAGTTCCGATCGGTGGGACCGTCGCGAGTGACGTCACGTAACGTGCCTGCAAGAATTTTACACAATGATATAAAAAGATAAAAGCTGAGTGAGAAACCGAGTCGCTTCAACGAACCGTTCTAACGAATATGGCGTCGATTTCGTGAGACTTGAAGTTCGAACTGATCGCGATGTAGCAAGAAAAGCGCGGGAGAAGTTACTTAGTGAAGTTGCTTGGTAAACCCAGTGAGAAATGATGATCGAATCGAGAAAGACATCGAATCGACGTGATGCCTTTTCGACGCAAAAAAACCTCGATTCAATGTCGATTCGATATCGATTTGATCAATCATTTCTCACTGGGAGATTATTTTCGACTAATTTCAAGTTACACCGATTTCAGTAGCCGGCGAATATGGCGGTTGCGAATTTAACAGGATCCACCGAAATTTCCGATGGATTTCCGTCGCGGCGAAATTTTCGCAATTCCTTCGACGAGATCGAACGCTCGTCGACGGACAACTCATAAATTCATACTGACACATCCGCCGCCATGACGATCGCCGGCGACCGGCACCGAACTTTCCGCTTACGCCTCGCCGATCGCCGGTGGCCGACGACGGCGTCAAGATAAATGAAATACGCGATTGTTTATACGTTCTTAGGAAAAAAACAAAAGAGAACTTTTCAAATTTGAGCACTGAAAAAAAATTCTGGTCAAAAACGGATGGAATTACAAGTTATTAAGTATTGAGTTTTATTATAACAACCAAAATATCCGATCACGCCTGCAAGATTTTCTAATTCGTTCGTTTTTAACCAGAATTTTTTTCCCACTGAATGACTGGCGTGAACGAAGAGTCACGTAAAATATATTTGGCATGTGTACGAATGCAGCGGTTTAGCGCAGGCGATTTATTGTTAAACGCTGCCGCACTTCCAAAGCTCCAACACACTCGGCTTGAATCTCACGTTGAAATCGCGCTGATAAGAGGCGCGATGACACTTGTTTACCTCTCGTCCTGCGGCGAGCGTCGTGATTCCCTCGCGAGATTCCCGACTCCTCGTTTATCAGTCGCTCGTCGCCGACCTCGTCGGAAGCTCGTTCTCCTCTCCCACGCGACACGGAGAATCGCGCCGCGACGGCGCGACGCTCGGGAACGTCGACCGGCGGCCAGCTTAATTCACCGGCATGCTCGCGACTCCCCCGCGCGGGACAGATACGCCGGATTAATTTCGCGCGATGTGTCTCGTGGGACGTGATCGCGGACCGGGGACGCGGCCGGGACGGGAACGCGGACGCGAATGCGAGCGCGCCGGGCCGCGGATCACGACTGCTTCGAGGAAGCCCGTTCGCGCTCCGCGAACGCGCGCGCGGAACTGCGCCGCGCATGTACGCGCGTCACACGCCGTGAAGTTTGCCCAATATCTAAAGGGGAGCCGCGGGCATTCTGCTCGAGTGTCGTCGGCGCGATTGTTTGTCGTCTTGAAAACTGCTCCCCTCTCCGCGCGGGCGGGTTCAATTGTTTTTCGGCGAATTTTTTTTAAGAAGTATGCTCGCGCGAAATTGCAAAAATATCGCGGACAAAAATGAATTCTTGACTCATGCATATTTTTATTCTTACGCTGTTGCTTTCAGTGGAGCACAAAGTGCTCTCTTTAGTTAGAAATGTTCACTTACATCAAAAGTATATTTTATCCTCAAGTATCCGATAGTCTTGTTTCTCAATTCGTTATATGGTTATAATAAAACCTAATTATAATTCGAAAACTATTCTTGGATTAAGAATTATATTATATTAAGCAAATGTTTTTTTATCTTTTAAATCTTATTTTTTAATTAAAGTAAATTTTGCTTTCAATTAAGAATATGTTTTACTTTATGTTAATAATAATTTATTCTGAATTTGACGTTATTTATATTTGGCGCTATTTTAAGGCTAAAATATTCTTAAATCAAGGCATATTTGCATTTCTTTAAGGATTCATTTGTGTGATTACGTGGAGCATCGAGAGGTCGGTTCTTCCGACCCACGCTCACCCGAGTTTCGGTGACGTTAAGCTAAATTAATTATTTTGAGAAATGTATCGGGAAGTATGCTCGCGCAAAATTGCAAAAACATTACCTGCAGATTCCTCTCGTTCCTTCTCGACCCACGCTATCCAAGTTGGACGACGAAGTTTTCTTATTGTAATTGAATTAGGAATTAAAGTTCACTAAAGTTGTTGAAATGTATTGATGGAAAATTTAGAAATATATCTTTCAATTAATGACAAGTAAGCTGAGAAAAATACAATAGATACATGATCGAAATGACATTTCCTTATTACCTTGCATATTATACTCTTTTAAGTTTTTCTTGAACGTTACATATGTGTTATTGCGATCGTGCTGGATGTTTCTATTTCCGATTGTGTGACGAATTTTGGTGCTGTTATAGTAAAATGGGGAAAAACAAATGGACATTTGTAAATGGGTCGCGTTTCCGCGCTCGAGAAATCGCGTAAAATTATATCGCGCGAACTGGATTTATGGCATGAAATTTTCGTACACCACGTGGCGCGATGTAGCAATAACAATATTTCGTGCATGCGAGATAACTCGTCGACAGCATGTTGCGAGCGGAAATCACTGACTACGTAATCCTTCGCAAAATTTTAAATTTAACTAAAACTGGGTTCCACGACTGACGCAACTTCAAGGTAATTGACTTTTTAATAATCCAATTAATAAAAATAATTTTAATAACGTGAAAGTAGAAATAATAGTTTATAATTTATAATAATAGTAAAGATAGTAAAATAGTCTTGTTGTTTTTTTCATCAAATAAATGATAATATAAAAATCCATAAATAAATAACTTATTTGCGTCTTTAATCAAATGTGTTAAAAAATATAATTGCTCAAATAATAAAATTAATAATTATTGATATATTTAAGCACAAATAGTATGTATTTAAATGAAATTTTAGAAAAAATAACGGATTCGATAAATTTAACATCTTCTTAGTAATACAATTAATATTACTGCCATTCTTTTTTTGAGTGCGGCTTTAATTCTCCCGATAGATCGTTAATAAATCGTCGACGAATTATAGGAGGAAATGTCCGGCTGTCGGTCACGAGGACGGAAAATTTGCGGTCACTCGCTCGCGAGCAAAGATTAGATATCACCATCGGGCGAGAAGGTGGACGACCATTGAGAGTTATGGTAATGGAACGGAGGTGGATGACCCAATTTCGAAAGGACAAAAGGCCCACCCTCGTTGCGCCAGGACAATGTGCCTGGATGTAACAGCACCATTCAAAAAGACGGCTCTTTGAGGACTATCGATCCGCTGATTTCCATCCTACGCGCACAGAAACGAAATCAAATTGCTAGTTGCAATTAATATTAGTACTTAAAACAAATTTCTATTCTTACGTGACAAAATAGTTGGATAAATCAGAACATGAGTAATTCATTTCTACAATATATGTACATATAATAATTTATAATTTACAAAGTTTACTAAAATAAAATAATCACGTTGCGTTTGTTAATCTTAGTTGTATAAAGCGTCTCACATTAACAAATTATACTTGAGCCCCTCGTGAGATTTATAACCGACTCTGACAGCGCAGCATGCGCCTGACAGCGATAACGGTGCACGTTATATTATTCCAGCAAGATGGAAAAGCACCCTCGGGGTGAATCTCAGAGACACGGACATTCCAAGCTATGACGCAGACCGAAACATGACCTTTTTAGAGAACTAATTCGCGTACATGTCTTAAAACCAAATACTCGTTAATTAAGGCGAAACGCAATCTCCGTTAAAACAATGTTTATGAAGTTAGATTAGATTACTAGCAAAGATTTACTCAACGAGGGTTCACTATTTTTAGCAAATATGTTAACTGACAAAACTCAAATTGTTTCGCTTAAAAATAATATTAATTACTTATTAATATCTTGTTTATTTAAAAACGGTAATGCAAACGTGTAAAAAAAAATGTAAAATAATTCAAAATAAATCATTTTTTCAATAAACAATTTACTTACATGTATTCAATAGTAAAGCGTGACGATAACGCGTATCTCATTACACCGTCTGCCGAGTCTAAAGGTATGATAATCTGATTTCATTGTATGGGGCAGTAGTCCAGCATTCGGAGTCACGAGGATGGAACAAAATGGATAACGTAATTTGCAAGGGACAAAAGAGAACTACAAACTCGGCGCACAAGGAGTGCCCTGGAGGTTTCGACAAGGCCATGCTTCGCGCTGGACCTCTACGAGCTATCTCGATACGTACAAACGAAAAAAACATGGGAAACACGGTGTGAAGGAATATTGTGTACGTCGATTATAAAATAACAGTCGTGTATTTAATAATCGTCGTATATAAAAAGTTAAAATTTATTTTTCTACTCGTAAAATACTTGTCCATATACATACCCGAAGCGAATCATACGCGTACACGTACAAAAACAAGAATGCTTCGTATTGTAATATACAATAATATACATACATACATGTATATATGCACAGAAATAATAATTATATTTACAGAAATTTATGTCAACAGAGTCATACTTTCAAATTATCGCAGAATTGTTAATTACCTATTTTGCGTCAGTCTATAGATCGTCATCATCGCAAAATTCAATCTCATGATATGTTTCTGCTATCCAGCCAAGGAGGTACTTGACTTTCTCTGTCGCTTCGTCATTGGCTTTGTAGCCCTCAATGGCCTCGGACAGGCACTTCGATAAAAGTTTTAACAAAGGCTGTGAACGAGAAAATCGATATTAATAGTAGATATACGATTAGCGAATTTAAAGCAGCGCATTAAAACACGTTGAAAATACTTTGTGAAAATATTCTCTTCAATTCACATCCTTGTATCATTAATTTTTATATATAGTTTTAAAAAATCTTTTTAAATTTTATATTACTTTTATAATATTGAAATTATTACAGAAAATGATATATATAAATCTTTTTATTTATTTCATTATCTCATCTCAAATAACTTGAATTATATCATGCGTACACTTACCACGGGCCAGTCTTGTCTAAATAAAGCTACACACTGATCGCTCAGACTGTCTCCGTTGAGTATCTTTGTTTCTAATAATCTCTTCAGAAATTTGCCAAAAATCAACCACAATGCGTCGTTCTGCGGTTGCATTAGTAACATAATATTTCTAGAACACAGAATTCTATGCATAGGCGAATCGTCTTCATCATTTCGTAGATTGTCTGATGACCATATTTTAATTAATTTGTCCTGGACCTCTCGCGTAAAAAGATCCGTTCTGTACGCCACTAAAAATGCAAAATATTGTGATTGTGTAGTTTTATCACTCTTGACATTTCAATATTATTAAACGTACCTAAAAACAACGCGAAATCTAAACTGAGGTAATACAAAACTTTCTGTGGGCCTGGTAATAAATCACCTCTTTGATTGAACGATTGATACAGTTTGTCCAAAATATCTAATATAGACGATATAGTTAAATCTGCGCCATTGTCATCTAATATATGCCATATTAATCCCTATAAACAAAAACAGGTGAAAATATATCTAAATATTAATAATCTAGAGTTATTAATTTGAGATACGATAGAAATTGTTTTTGAAAAAAAATACATACGTAACATCAATATATCCGAATCTTAATTATTATATTAAATTCGTATTCGTATTAAATTATATTATATTAAATTTTTTATTGAAATAACCTTACAAATATTCTTACCCGAAGCTCGTCTATTATAACAGTAGGGCTAGGAGCATCTTTATTGTGATGCTTTTCTTGCTTAGAATGCACAGGACTATTGTTCCGAAAGAACCTGTTAATTTCAAGCTCCATGTCCTTTATAAACAAAGAATCACCGGCAATATGCGATTGAATCCACTGATTTATTCGTTCCATCGCCATTCTAGTCGTGATCTTGATGCACATTTCTTTGACTGCCGTTAGAGAATCTTCTGCCAATAACGATTCTATCGATGTCGCAACTCGCGTCTCGCAAATCGCCGGGATTGTTTTCTCACACTGATCCTTCAATTCTCTTGATGCATTGTTGGCTAATGTATTCATATCGCTCAGGAGCAAAGCCTAAATACAAACTACAATATAAACACTTAATCTCTTCCTATATAATATAAAGTTTCTTTATAATCATGCAGAGATGTCACCTTAAATTCGTTGAAGCAATTTCTCGAATCATTCTCATCTGAATCCTTCTCGACGTTCTTGTGCTTTAAAATCTTTCTGAAAGAATTTAAATTTGCTTCTCGCGACGAAGCCAATAGCGTGTTGCATATATGTTTCACACAGGTTGACGCGACTCTTTCGGAAATGAAATCAACAGTCTTTCGAGTAGAAGCCGGTTGACCGTGGAAAAAGGCTTCTTCCAGTTGCAACTGCCAAAACAGAAATTTAAATATATATCGATATAGTAGCAATATTAAAACTAAATATATATTAAATAAAAAAACTAATTACCTCTAGACGTTTTGCGCGAGTACTGCCTCCTAACTTACGTAATTGGCTGGTAACAGGTGTAATGTGTTTGTTGGAATTGATATTTAAAGTCGTCCCGTTTCCGTGAAACACAGAGAGAGTCGATTCTGTTCGCGGGCAGCACATACGCATCGTACGATCAGTAATTATATCTAACTTATCGAGACTGTTTTTAACGGGAATCGCACAGTCGGCGGAATGCGAATTTCTTCTCTTCTCGGAGAATTTTTCCATTTGTTTGAGATTCTTTAGTTCTTTGATCTTACAAGTCTTTTGCCAAGTAATATAGAAATCTCTGGGAAAGTTTGGCAGCTCGAACAACCAACATAAGCTGGACTTGACCAGTACAGCCGATTGTTGAGAAATAAGGCAATCAGGGGCGGAAAGATCGGTCTGATTGATAGCATGATAAATATAATACAATAATTCTAAGATCTGCTTATAATACAGCAGCCGAAGCGACGCGACGTCCATTATGGCTAGGTATTTTACTATCCAAGGTATCGTCAGCGACAGTTTGCCCTCGATTATGGCATTCTGAAGACATACTTGTAAGTTCAATGATGGTAATACCTAGACAATGAAATGATTGTAAAGATTTTTTAAAATTAAAAGCAGCTTTGAATCATAATTTTTATACCACGTACCTTGCTTCTTATCTCTACTTGTGTCATTATAATCTCTTTAGTAGTGTTAGATTCAGATCTATATGGCAACGATACTAAAAGTCCTAATACTTTCGCGAGAAGTCTCAAGCTGGCTAAACAAGTAATAAAATTCCGCTGCGTTTGATCGTCAACCATTGTCTCTACAAAGAAAAATATTTTAAAAATTTTTAATTAAATTATAACCGATCATTAAATCGTCAAATCAATGAAAAAAGTACCCGAGTCCTCTATTTCACTATTGGTAAACTGAGTGTCATTCAACTCCATTATCTCATGTACCAAAGAATTCTCCAAATGTGTATAAAATAATGGATTAAATGCATGCAATATAAAATCTTTAAAAAACTCCTGCATGCCAGGAAACGAGGGGCCGACACTCTGACTCTGTGATGGTAAGGGAGTCACAAATCTCTTGCTCAGTTGTGTCAATTTTTCAGGATTAACATGCTTTAAAGCTTTTAGGAAATTCAAGCTCTCGTCGTCCACTACATCATCCTGTAATTAATGATTGCTTATTGAGAAAGTTACAGCGACATAATAAAGTGAGAATATTGATAATTTTGAGCTTACTTGATGTCCGTTTTGTATGCACGATATGATCAACTGTGACTTAAATAACCTTGCGATGTGATAGTAATTAGTACAGTCATTGTGCATCGTCAGCATGTTTCTTATCTTGCCACCCAACGCAATCTGAAACACCCATCCTGGGACTAAATGATCCTCCTCCCAAATTCTTAGTATATCGTAAAAAGCGTCTCTCTGCTTCTTGAAAGTGTGGAATGCGATGGCAGACGAAAAATTCTCACGATTATCAGTGTCAATTTGAAAAGACACGTTCACTTCTCCCATCGTGCACGTCAAATTTTAACTACAGGTATAAACAGTGATAATTATTATTTAAATATCACAAGAATCGCAAAAAAAAATAACACTTACAACTCGCTGTTAATTTACGATAACCTGTTCGCTGGCCAAATATCTCTCGTTCCTCTTAATTAAACATTTTACCATCGTAGAAATATCTTTTTTCTGTCCTTTTTTGGAAGGGGGTGCCACCAACCGAACTATAAATCACCGGCTAATATTTTCTCTGTCCATAATTTTGAAGGTTAGATTTTCAAGGCATGTCAGGGTAAAATGCCGAGTATTATCGAGGTGTGGGATTTCAATTAAACAGATGTGCAATCGGCGTGGTTATACAATCTTCAATCGCACACTGAACATTTTTCGGTGTAGAAATTGTATTTCCAAACATATGGATGCGTATCACAGCATATATTAATTTTGTTCGCTTTACAACCGGACGGCTAAATTAGGTTAAGTAACACCGCGAAGAAAGTCTGTTCTTTTTAGTTGAACTTTAGGTACCGTTCATCTTTCTCTTTTTTTTCTTATGTTGGAAAAACAAATAGCGAATTCGATTGGTCGCACTAGTTCAGAGATTATCTCTGAATTAGTGCAGCCAGTTCAGCTAAAAAAAACAGACCTACTATATCAATAAAATAAAGTGCGCAATTAAATTTTTATACATCTTATTTCTGTCATGTCGCATGCTCATATTATTCCGTCAATGACAAATTTCTTAGCCTTAAAAGAATAAACCTAAAACACCTTTTTTTTTTTGGGATAAAGTGCCGCTTCGTTAACGCGAGTGATTAGAAACGATAGGTTTCTGAGTTGGATTTTTGTTTTTATCCTACATATTTATAATTAAATTTTATTAGAGTTTATATAATAAAAAAGGAACAAGGGCAGTTTTTTTTAATGTAACTTTATTAATATCCATATTTAAAACATACAAAATATGTAAATGGAATCAGCAATGAAGGATATAATTCATATGTCTTAAATTGCTTTATATAATTATAAATTGTCTGAATTATGATATATAATTGAATACTTGAAGTTATATTAAAATAAAGCAAAGAATAAAAATGCGCGTATTCTCAAAACTGAGGGTGCCGTCACATGCGGCGTAACTTGCGTAAGCGTAACCTGCGTATTCTAGTAACTTATCAAAAGTTACGCCAGTCTGAAGGGTCCGCATTCACATGGGGCGTATTTCGCGGAAATATGAAGAATGCGTAACTAATACAACCAATTGCTGATTAGAATTTCTGTTGTACACTCTAACAGAAATGTTAAACAAATTTGTGATTGGTTTTCGTAACTTACGCATCTAGAAAAGTACGCGTCATGGGGAACCGAAGTTCTGTGTACGAGTATGTGTGAGCGGAATATATGAAAAGTAAATCTGCAGTAATACACGTCGTGTGTTTTTGACAAGTTCTTAAAATCTTACTTTTTGAGAAAAATAAAAAGATTATCGGTGATAATCTGGACTCATTATTCTAAAAGGTACTAATTTGTATTCATGCTAATTACGTTATAATTTCGTTATAAGTCAAATTCTATCAATTATAGATTTTATATTTTTTATTACTCTTCCTATTATAAATAAAATTTGATATATAACTTTAACTAATAAATAATTAATTATTATTTATATATTATAAATAAGTATATATATTATATTATAAGTTTTTTTATTATATTATAAGTTTATATATTATATTATAAGTTTCTTTGCATAAAGGACCTTCTGCAG
>VBVQ01001883.1:0-29660 GCA_011636635.1 Tetramorium simillimum | reverse complement strand
CCTGATATTCCTCGAGTCAATCTGTATTTTGACGAGGTAGCCGTTAAATGTTTCTTTGGAACGATATAAATGATCGCTAATATATAACGCGTTATTGTTTCTCGCAAAATAACTATAGCATAAATTCATCGAGAGGCCATACGAGGAGCGATTTAGAATTTGAATATGGATGTAACAGTTTTTTAATTGGTACCATTGGTGGAATCTCGATTCAGACTCGAATAGCGGATTTACAAGATTTCGTAATGGTCTTGAATAATTTTCACGGATGGTCGTTGACGGATACCGGCGTCGTTTGAACTTTCCGGTTTTACGTACACCACCATGTCTTATACGCTCGTAAATATATTATCCGTCGAAAAGAAATCATTTAATGTGGAGCGACTCGCAGCGCGCAGAGGATTGAGACTTACGGTTTTGTTTGCGCGTGGTGTATCTCGGCGCCAACCCACATGTGCGCCTTGCACACATTAGATACGTGAGTACAAATGAAAGTGGCAGGTACCGTTACCGCGCGAGTGCTACGTTACGACAAAAGCTTTTTCTACGCGCGTATACGCCACGCACGGTACGCAGTACGCACGTGCGTTCTCGTCGCTTTCGTCCGCCAATTAAGATATACCATCGGCGGATGTGCAAATGTTTCTTGAGCCAAGGAGAACAACAATTCCATAAATATTTAAAAATGTAATTAATATATTAATGCGAGAAAAAACACTTAAATTTATGCGATTGTCTTATAATAAAAGTAAGAATGAAAACTAAAGGAATAAGTAATATTAAATATTTTACGTTATATTACAAATGTAAAATCGCAGAAATCGTGAAATTAATTGAATATATTTTTAAATAATTCCTTATTTTATAAAACATGATTATGTGCATATTGCGGCTTTTTAAAAAAGCACAATATATGGTATTTTTGAATTATTCAACTTAGAAAGAGAGAGTCAATTAACAATCAAGCATATTTAACAAATTAATTGAATTGAAACTCGCCTAGCACTTTGTTGGATTATGTAGGCTTCATTCTAGTCAATTAGCATAGGCATCGTGTACTCAGAGTTTAAGTGAAGAAAAAACTCACTTCCACTAATTAGAAGTGCATTAACCACAAGATATAACTGTTGTTGTATGTTTTAGAAATCGAGTGACAAGACCAGTGATTTAACCCATTAAGTCACAAGCCAACTCAGTCGACGTTCATTTGTTAGTCTATCTACCCAAATTCCTGCTTGTAGATAACTGTAATAGGTTTTAATATTTTCTCCAGTAATAGATTGACGCTGGATGAAATTATTGAATTTTCTATAGTTGACGATAGATTAGTAATTTTATATAGAAGTGACCGACTTGCAATCATTTTCAGTAAATTTTGTTATTTCTCGCGTCACCATAATAGGAATATTATACCTTAAAATAATATAAAATAATTTATATTATTAGATTATGTACATATAGTAACAGTATTGAATTATAAAAATATAAAATATAACTATATGATAAAAAACATATATTAATATAAAAATACGAAATTTTTCTCGAAGAATACTATAAAAAGTTTTTTTAATATATTAAATACACAAATAAATTAAATTGTATATAGATAATATCGATTTTTTAGTAAGTTCAGATTTGCTAAATTCATAATTATAATTATAAATATATAATTATAATTAAAACACAATATTATAAATTATGTAATTAGCTGTAAAGCTGTTAAATGATGCAGTTAATTGATTGCAATGTAAAAAGTATACGTACGAATTGATTTGTTCAATAAATGATCGCGCGATTCACTGTTATACGACGCGAGCTCGGCGAAGTATAACGTTACACCCAAATTCCTGCCTCCAGAATAACTGTAACCCGGTTCTCATCAATTGCACAGTTGCGTTTATCGAGTAACAGCATCGCCGATGACTGTGTGAATAATTAATCTCTCGGATTGTGACAGCCAAGCAGAGAAACATACAAAGTCCTAGGATCTAGAGATCGAAAATGAAATCTCAATGCTGATCTCGTGATCCAGAAATGAAATAACTAAAGAATACTTTTTCCGATAAATTGAAAAGATATCTTCTTCTTCATTTTTGTTGATGACAGACTTGCTAAAACGAAACGAACATTTTTTATAATTCGGTTATTGACCCCTGAACCAGCATCTCTTGTCAAATCCAGCTGTGTAAAAAGCGACTGCTTTCTTGTGCAACTTTGAAATTATTAAATTTAATTGTGCAGCTTAAAATCTATCTAATTATGAGAAGATCGAACAATGTGACAATTACATCACGTTTCAGGAAATGATTATTTATCTCGAACCCTCGATAAGATTCGAAGAGTCATATATTGGACGCATCTATCTGCTCATAGGTCAAATGTGTTACGCGGATAAACAAGAACACGAATCCTGAACTAATTAAATCCAGATATAATTTCACGCGCAATGAGCAATCGGTTCCGCCTTATCATTTATTCGTTAACAGTTTTTACAACTCTGGAGATGGTAACAGAATGTGAATGTGCCGTTACTGAGGAAAATTGTGTTTAATCATCAATTAATCACAATTAATTACATAACGTTCGTGTTTAGTTCTGCACCATGAAAGCATTTTACTCGGTATGCTTGGTGCCTGCGATATGCACCTGCAGTTGAACGTGTTGTGTTTGTTCGATTTGTCGTGAAAGATAAATGAGTTGCGACCCCGTGTAACGAGACGACGATTTGTCAAGTGTTTCAATATCACTCTGACATCGAGGGCATTAATCCAGGGCATTAATCCGAAATTATCTCTCTGCCGGTCGAAAGTGGCTCGTCTAAACAGCATCCGGTGGCGAATTGAAATGAGCCGTCTGCGAGTCGCTAAGAATGAGCGTTAAAGCGTAGTCATGAGCATGATTATACTGACGTATCGCTATAATCAAATGCAATTATATCGTGTAATTACGTACAGACGGAGAGTCAGTTCCTCACCCTACATGAGAATCTTCCCAGATTGAATGTCACGGTCGGCATTGTCTGAATTGGACATAAACGGGCCTTTGCCAGTTTTGGGGATGAATCATTAATTACGACTCGTGAAAGATAAAAATCATTGACACAAAACATTGTAATCCTGCGGAACTTTTTCTCGCCACTTCGCGAAAGAGTAGTAACCGACAAAAGGGAGATGCGAGAATAGCAACAGTAAGGATCTCGGAAGAAAAAGACTTGGCCTTTCTAGAGAGTTTCTAATTTCTTCCGGTTTTCGTCTGTGTTTCAGATGTGCGACCGGCGGAAACAGGCCTGGGCCGCCGTTATCATTGGCAACGTGTTGATCTCCAACATTGTTATCGCCAGCCCGATCTATGTTCCTCAATTTCAACCAGGAAGTAAGTACTTTAGACCGCTCTATTATTCACGGGAAGGGTATCAATAGTTTTCTTCCAGATAGCATCGGTGCAGTTGCGAGAGTTTCTCTGTAATGCACGCTGTTTAATGATCGTAATTCGCTGATTAAATTGCCGTTACGTCGTCTTACGGAAATTGCGTGGTGCCTCTGGCGTATCGACCTCCGATTATAAGGAGCTTTAATTAGATATAATCGAGAACGTAACCGAATTAACCGACCAAAATAAATTCGCAGCGTTCCTTCAAAATTACGCTTCTTATGGCCACTGATTACAGGCGATATTAAGTTTCAAGTTGCTGGCAATATCGATATAAATTTATTACGATATTAACGTTTTTTTTATATGTATATGTATTTTCGAACGGAAATCTTATGCAACGTGAGCATCGCAGGAAATTTTTATCGATTTTAATTTGGAAAAAATCTTCCCTACACTTATTTGGAAATTCCTTCTAGACAAATTATTTTCTATCAACATTTCTACCACAGTTTTTCTAAAATCAGGATTGCAATGCGCGCATTTACAACTTAAAACGTCGATTCAGTTGTGACAGGAATCTCAAGTCGATTCCTACGGACCGACGACGTATCTCTCTGCTTGTCCCGCTGGCTCTTTCACGCTCGCTGCATTTTCCTCGTGTGTCAGCTGAGTAACGGATCGGTACACAAATACCAGTAACCGGCACAGCGCGAGGCCCGATCTACGCGTGTGCGTAAGCGCCTTGGTGCTTGTCGCCGCTCGTGCAGCGGCATTGAACCTACCTTGAATTCGTGTTCGAACGGAACGTGGGCGGACTGGTCAGTTTTCTGTTAGAAGTGGGTCAACCACGGTCAACGAGCCGCGTGACTTACAGTGATTTTTCCGTCCCCCGTCATCCCCCGATTCCGCGTGATTTTCGCGTGATCATTCCCATCGAGCGGCAGGGACCCGCAAGCTGACCGATCATTGTCTACTGTACTTTGTTGTTTCCAGTTAAAACACACACACACACACACACACACATAATACGTGCAATACGTATTACATTCGAGCTCTTATATAAATGTAATTTTACAACGTCATTCCTACAGCTGCGATAACGCAACCGTTGTATGACAATGCGGTGATATGAATCGCTTTCGACGGCTGGAGCTCTTCTTTCCGCGACACTTCCGTATCCGCGCGCGATGTCCGTCGCGATCAGATAAAGCACTTTCCTACAATGAGCTATGCCGCGAGTGAAATTCTTTGCGCACAATCGCGTAGGCGTGCACGCACGCACACACGCGCTTCCCGCGCTCCGCCGTATGGCGCATACCGCTTGAAATTCCGCCAGCCACATAAAGACCGTCGCCAACTTTCTTTCACGCCGGTGACTAACTAAACGCGTCACTTCCGCCAGCACACATTTTCTACGCGGAAAGATGAGCGGGCGCGTAGGACTTTTTGGGCGAGCGGGTCTGACCGACTGACCCGGTAGCGCGAGCGCCTGGGACCGCAAAACAATTTTACGGTTGATTTTCACTAGCCACGAAACGTCCGTCGACCTGACGAGCCGGCAAAAGAAAGTAAACAGTCGTGGAAAAACGCTACGACGCTTTAACGACCGTTCGGTACAGAAACTACGATCAATCTGCTTGTACGTAACTGTCCAGCTTGCTAGCGTCGATTAATTCGCACCTTACGCGGTTCGCCGATTAAATAAATAAAACGCAAATTTCAATTAAATGTTTAATTTTACGATAGACATCTCGAATTTCTACTTTATGTCATAACTCTCTATCTTTTCTCCTCTAAATTCGACTTACGTAAAGCTATTTGATAACGTAGACCGCTCGGGTACATCATGCTAAGTGATCTGTCACTTTCTTTGGCGCGATATACACAGAGTGAACCGAGAATATACCGTTCACGGGTTTTCCATGTTTATACCGAGAACACGCCTGGTCCATCCAAGCATCTCGGGTCAAGAATGCTCGTTTAATCATGCCAAAGCACCCTGGAATGTACATGGTGATTTCGTTGGGCCAAAGACCTCGGGGAGAAAGAGAGAGAGAGAGGGAGAGAGAAAGAGGGAAAGAGAGAGAGAGAGAGAAAAGTCGGAGCCAAAGCAAGAGATTGTGAGGTGTCTTAGAGGGAAGCGGGCTGTTACATTAGGCTATGACTGTGACCCACTTTTGGGTCGGGCAACTAGCTCATACATTGAAACTTAACGGTACCGAGATGCTTCGCCTCGCCTGACATCAATTCGTTCCCCGATATAATGCGGCATACGCCGTATACGCATTAACGTTTTACAATCAATCGTTGATATAAAATCACGATTACGAGAGGATTCAAGTCGGAGGTCGTTTCCAACGAGATTTACGACTCGATTAGAATTTTTAAGAGTCAGAGACATTTATTCGTCGCGCACATAAGATTACGCGCATGACATTTTCTTTCTTTGTAAGCTCGGATCATATTGATGAGTTTTATCACGTTTTATCTCGTTCTTTAAGAAATTGATTAATTCGATTATTTATCGAATTGAATTTACTGTACAATGCACTAATTTTTATGTATTCTCTTTCTGTAGTCTTAGTGCAATATTATCCGTTTTATTATCTGAAAGTTCACGTGTTATTTCGGAGAGTGGAGAGCACGATTCTTTATCTTCCTCTGACGCGCGCTGCTCTTTCGTGGCTAACTGTATCGCACGACCGTATGAATCATTGTCAAAGCAGACTTCTGTCATTCCGTTATACGCCTCTGATATTCCTGACTTTTTAAGTTTAACGTGACATCTGTTTGTTTATCCACTTTCCGTTCTGTCGACACACACAATGCACCAAAGCCCCAGAAAAGATTCCTGTTATCCGATTAATGCACGTGTAATTTTTTAACGAAGGCAACAACTGTTTTAAGATCCAATACACTCGACGCAGACGATGTTAGTAAACTTGTAACAAGTACGATAAATATTGTCAACAAGCTAATAACTTATATATTAATATGTTATCGCAGTTATCACTCGACTGCCTGATATTGACGCTTGTCATAATATCACTGCAGAGCTGTCCGTCATATTTTCAATGTATTTCCTTCTCGCGATTCAATTTCGCAATTATACGTCGTTCATGCTGTCCCGCATCCTCCCATCATCCACGGTGGGGACCGCAGTTGAACGGTCGGCAGGATCATTAAGAGAGAATTATAAGCAGATACGTCGACGATACGAGAGCGAAGTGTTACGGGCGGGGAATGTGGAACGTATATCGTGAATGAACAGTTATAGACACCGGGTGAAGGTTGATATACACCGGGAGAAGATCAGAGAACACGGAAGCATTTATCTAACCACCGTTGACGACTATTCGGAGGGGGCAGGAGGGGAGAGGGGAATTCTACCTCGAGGCATCACTTCGTAACGTTTTATTACACGGGGAGTTTTTCTCCCCGCGGTAAAGGAGTCTTTACTTTCGCATTAATGTGTGAGATAATCTCCCGAACGGAAGAATCCTGTCTATCGCCTGAGAGAATCATGTATCGTCGTGAGGTATCCGCGACGGCAAGTTCCGGCGAATTATCTTCGTAAGACGTTAGATGAGAGAGGAGAATACTGTGTGTAAAAAGATATTAATACGATTCCTGGTATACACAAGTCAATAATTAAACCGCCGATGGCGGCGCAGAAACAATGTCGACGTGCAAATAATAAGTAACGTTTTTAAAGCATTTTTGTGTTTAAAAAAAAAAGACGCTTAAGTTTTGGTCGGAAATCAACTTGTCATAGATGGATGTAATGACGCCTGTTCCTCCGTTTTTGCAGGCACGGGAAGAAACATCAGACACTTGCCCTGCGTGTCACGCAGGAGCGGTGAGACCGGTGTGTGCATGTTCGCGTTCACCTGTGCGAAGGCTAATGGCACGCATCTTGGCACCTGCATCGATCGCTTCTACTTCGGTAGCTGCTGCAAGATTGACGACGAGCCGGACATCTTCCCGCAGGACAATAGCATCGATGACGGTCCGTCACCATCAAGGCCGTTCATCACGACCCACAGGCCTATCGGGAGCAGCGGTATACCGGAGTACTTCTCGAGGCCCAAGCCGACCGACGAAAAGAAACCAGTCGAGGCTTCGCTAATCACGGTAAGTAGACGTTCGTTAATGGAGCATCGAGCTGGCTTAGCGCGATTCGCTATGTGTCAGTAGAAATGAGCGGTGTGACAGCTTGAAGTTCCTAGAGTTCGAAGTAACGTCCTTTGCAATTATTATTCTGTCAAATCATCCGCAGCGAACTTAACGTTTCATAAAACAGATGTAGACTAATCAAAAATTATTCGAATCTTTTTTTAAGATAGTATATAATCACCGTAATTTTATCTTATTTCTCGTAAATTTTAATTTTAGGAAGAGAAATAAGTATTATACTTTAATTCATACTTTAATATTAATACATTAATATTAATACTTTTTTAGATAATAGTGAATAATGATAAAAAGTGAAATAGTTTGGATTATACGATACGTGAAAGAACGAGATGTGAACGAGATATTTCCTCAGTTCTCTCTTTCAGATGCTATAATAACTTTCTCTGCGTGAGATCATCGAGATAGGCACAATAACACGCATGATCTCACAATTGACTTATGGATTAAAGAAAGTTGCTCATTAAAGCGCTTAATGAGTAGCACGTAATATATATAAGAATGCAATTTACAAATACGCGGGAATCTTGCAATTTTTTTAACACATTTTGTGAACTCATTTGTATTAAAACAAATTCAACGCGCGTACAGTCAGAATAAAAATTTTCATTTTTTTTATTAACGTTCAAGATTCATTTATGCGATAATCTTCATTTAAAATTAATTTTCTTTTGAATATATGCCGCATCCTATATCACACAATACATAAAATTTTAATTTTTTATGGAAAGCTATTGTAAATTGATCAAATTTTTATTTAATAAATTAATTAAAAATAATTTAATTCCATTAGTCCAAAACCGTGTTACTTTTAAAAGATTAATTTACTGAATTATATTGCGTGTATATTAATAATTAATTTCATAATTTCATAATTTTATAGATATCCTCATTCTTGAATAAGCAAAGCACGCAAACTTCAGCAAGTACGATGAGAGACACCACGAAGTTCGTGACAAAGAAACCAACGATCACAACGATAGAAACGACTACGCAGACCACTCGCCTCTCGACATTCCAAACCGTGCAAAACGCCGGCGGACCTAGCACGGAAGGCTTGTTCAAGAAAACCAACAGTACTGTAAATATTCCGTCAAGTATATCACCAAGTACAACGAGACAACCTACGAAACCGTCCACTTTGGTCTCTATCTCTACTCTACGACCAAGCACCTTGAATTTAACGAAATTGACGACCATCACGACTACGAAGAAACCTGTTGGTTCCTCGACAACGGCGAAGAGACCAACAGAACAGATATCCCAGAAACCACTCTCGTCGACCACTCGCAGGCCGATTCCTCAACACGAATCGACCGCGACTACGATAAAGAACGTTCTCGCGACTACCACGCAGAAAGCGGTGCCGTCGACGAGATTCCCGCCGAGAAATACGACGTCGATTAAACCGATAACTCAGACGACCACGAGGAAACCCAGCACCGTAGCTAAGAGGCCTAGCACCACTGTGACAACAACAAAACGTCCGGTGGTGACTACGAAGAAACCCACTACGTTGACGAAGAGACCGTCATCTTCCTCGAAGCCTCTCACGAATTCCAGCTTTGGTATCACTTTGCCGGCGACCAAGCCCTACTCGACCTCTGGATCGTTCAGCAACACCGGATCCTCCAGCACGAGTATTAATAAAGCAACGGAGAGTACTTTAGTCTCGACCAGGATTAGACCATCGACTGCGACGACGGCAGTTACGAGCGCGAGCAGTCAGAAGACCACTGTCACGACGAAGAGCCCGGATCAGAAAGTATCCGTTACAAAAACGACGACGCCGAAGACGACGACGAAATCGACGATCAGGACAACCACCGCTAGAACGACAACAAGTAAAACGACGCTCACCAGATCGACCACAGCTAAACCAACGTTGTCGTCGACCACAACGAGGCTGAAACCCACTAAGATCACTAGCACAACAACGAAGACCACTAGACCCGAATACAGCAGCATCACGACAACCACAGAGAGAACGAGGCCCTTGCCGTCAACTGTCAGCTCAACGGTTGCCATTACGAAACCAAGACCCAGCACGACGAAACCAACACCCTTGACGAAGATTCCGGTGAACACGTCCAGCACCGTGGAGGTCACCACAAGTATCTCGAGTTCGATATCCACGTTTACCGTTAGGAACGAGAGCACCTCGACCCACGTACCTCCTACCAAGGGTCAAAATGTTAATCACACCCTCGAGGAGATCCCGTTGACTACATATTCGCCAGGACTAGTGACATGGAGCTCAAACTCCGATGAAGTTTCCACAAAGGCGTCCAACAAAACATCTTCGACGACTTCAACGATAACTACATCGTCAGGTAAATAAAATATTATGAAATTTCTTTCCTATCTTCTATACCAGAATATTATAAATCTTTTGTAACTGTATGATTAATATCTTTCTTTACCTATAATATTTAAATACAAAATTAAATTAATTGTAATGTTTATCGTTATTTTGGATGTTAGTTCTCATCACATTGAAAATAAAAAAAGATCTTGAATTTTTTACGATTAATATCTGAAGCAAAAGGCGAAAGGAAAAGACAGCAATCCATCAACGGATTTTTGCTATTCTCAGCGTTTTGATGCGGGCTGCGTGCCGTGCCATGCAACGTGGATTGCTATCACGATTTTCTACTGACGACAAGGGCATCACATTATACAATGGATGTCCGTTTTCTTCGATTTCACCGGTTAGCATACAGACGCAGAACGAATAAGACTGCTAATCACGTTTTCGATAGTTCCTCGAAGGGTCGATCGAAGCGGACGAAGGGAGCATATATAAAATCCGCGATTGTCTACTGCCAAGTATAAAAAGGAATGCTAATATTCCATAAAAATTCATTAGCTTGAGTAAGAAGAATCAACTATAAAATAAAATAATTTTTTCATTATAAGGTTTTCGAAAAAAATCAAGATTAGAAATTTACAAATTAAATATGAGATTTTGTCGAAAAAATCTTTTGTTCTTTATATAGATTCGTTCTTTACCTCTTCCGATATTTATTTGTAAGAGCTTACATTTTTCTATTTATTTTATTTCAAATTTTTTATCATACAATATCTTTCAAATTTTAATATAATGCTCACAATTCAAAAAATATTGGCCACTGCTTCCAAAGCATTCACTTTTAATAAACTTTTAACAATACAATTGTACCGATCGAATATCGCCACACGCGCCAAGTTCAAGAAAACGTCACACTTTTTAAACGATTTAATTGCATCTTGATTTTATGCAGCGCAAAAGTGAGTTACGGCGAGCTACATAAGTAGGTAATCCGTCCCGCATTTTGCGTTTATTCGACAAGCAGTTACTTTATTCTATAGCCGAATGAGCCGAGCTCATCGTGGATGCGAGCCAAGGTCGTTCCTCGGACCCTAGGAAAGATAATCACGTATAAGAGACGCTATGTGGATCATGCTGTTGCTCCAATAGCACGGCACTCTGATATATCGTCGGGATAGAATGTCGTAACGGTTCACGAACCGGCCATCCCGGGCTCTCCGCCGACGCAATTACGATCTCTCCCTTACGTATCTCTATCTGTCTCGTTGTACGAGCAAGACATTGAATTATCCTCTAATAACTATGATTTGCCTCGCAAGAGAAAAAACGGAACTCGCTCTTCTCTCGACCACCCTAAATTGAAGAATCAAACCGGTTCGCGCCGCGCCGTCTCGAATTAGCATTGTATATCTGCCCGAAATTAATATTTTCTGAGAAACGCAGGTCCACGAACTTGAAGAAAAAAATTCTTCGAGTTTTTTTCTTTTTGTACATGCCCACAAGAGTATCTACTATCTTGCTGAATAAACTTTTATCTCATTTTGAAGATAATTTATTTTCTAGAACTGTACCTAATGCGAAAAGTTATCTATTATATTTCTTACTCCCCTGGAAAGGCTAATCTTTAGCTTGTAAATTTGCGATTAATTAAAATACCATTAGGCTTTGTATTTATTACGTTTGTTCGTTTCACAGAGCAAGCGGGAACTGATTGGTCGCCGATAACAACTACGGATTGGATACTGATTCAGTCGCCCACCACCGAAAAGTTACCGCATACTCAGGAGTCGACGACCGAACCGGTTACGGAATCCACTATACAGTCTTTGACTTCTGGTAAGGCATATTAATTGTAGCCTTTGGGAGAACTCCGCGGTTTGCGAGTTTGCTCGTGATCGAAGAACTTTCAAGAGTTGGCAAACGTAATCATGCAGACGAGCAACAACTTGGGAGGAATATCTACTAAATGATAATTCAGAAATCAACGGGAAGTTCTCAATAAAATTTCGTATATTGCAACAACATTCTATTTCAAAACTTTCCTCCGTTGTAACTTCTTGAAATAGTACACGATTTCAATTTTACATGAATTTTATAGACTGCACACAATTATGTCGCTCTTTTTATTTCATGCGGAATGTAACAATGCTTAATATGCCTGTTACTTCGGATTTTCAGCCAAACCGATAACAGAGAGCACTGTCATCATTAACAGACCAACGTTGACCACTTTGCTGTCAACGATCGCCAGCGTTACGATCGACGCGGAACTTCCGGTACCGATGGAGACCCTCAATATGTCGGACTACAAACAAGGTTAATACTTGAATGCTGAACGGATTACGATGTAATATTGCGACGAGCGCTTCACGTGCAAGAGCGGGTGCATGAATAAAAGAAATTAGATCGTTCCCAGACTGGGTGACCGGAACGAATCGTTACTCGACTAGAACTAGTCTCGGGACTAAAAACAAAATGACGGGTGAAATGCGGAACTGGATTCGGGTCACTGTCGGAATTCACGTTATTCCGTTCGATTTTGCCCCAGTTAAGTCCTGAAGATGATCCAACTTCTGATCGCAAAGCGACGCTTTCATCTTCTCCTTGTGGTAATATTAAACTTCTCGTTTGATAAGGCAGACGTCTCTATTAATCCCAACAGAAATCGCATGCCGTGCTCATCTTACAAGCAAAAGATAATTCCGAGTATAAAAAGAGATGTATATATAGATCCGTGTAGAACTTTGCAATTTTCTTACTTGAGAAATATTTTCATATCGCATCATCTCCTAAGATTGAGACGAGATTTTGCGCAATTTTTAGTTATCGAGACAATTCCGCAGGCTTTCGCGTATTGTTTAAATTTCAAATAAATCACATAATTCTTCTTCTACATGCTTGAATTTAAATTTAATTTTAGTTATAGTCACGTTGCATGCGATTACTTACAATATAGTAAACACTATAATTTATGGATTAACGAGCACTTTATATGCCATTATCTAAGCTGCCATTATCTGAGTTGCGTAATCAATGGTACAGCTTAATTTAAATAATGATTTAGTCATAAATTTTAACGTCAGTAATTTCCCGTAATCAATGCGATGTACACCGAGTGTCGCAAATACATAGGCAATATTGCCGATACAAAAATTCCAATTCCGCCTGCGGGCAGACAAAAGAATTATGTGAGCGACGTATCCGCGCAACGGTACCGGCTCATCCAGTCGAACAAACGCAGCGCGTCCGTTCTCCAACATGCCCATCCAATTGGGACTGATGCGATTTAACTCGACAATGTTAATTCTTGCAGTATGCGGACGGAGACTGTTCCCGGAGCCCAAGATCGTCGGCGGTGACCGGAGCTCCTTCGGAAAATGGCCTTGGCAGGTGAGGATCGAAATAATTATTGAAATTTTTATTTATGCAGGTATGTCGAATCGTTTGTCATGTCGTCATTTCATTTACACACTTCGTTCAAACAATTACGTATTATCCAGCTCTTTTTTTGGAATGCTTATTCGTTATACGTTATATTTAAATCAAATCTGACGTTATTTGAACGTAACTGGTGTCGAGTGTGTAACTTAAAAGAGAAATGCAGTGAAATTTGACTTATGTGAGACTGTCACAAATCAAAATGCATTCGATCCATCGTCCAGTGAATGAATACGCAATAACGCATTATTTTAAATCTGAAGGAAGACATGATCACGATGACGATTCTCTCACGTCGATAACAGTCATTTTATTACGTATTGGAGATAATGCATAGATCGATCATCGCACGTACGTACGGCGCGACGTAGCAATTGATTTCCTCACGCCTGCGGATTTCCTTGCAGATCTCATTACGTCAATGGCGATCGCAGACGTATCTACACAAATGCGGCGCGGCATTGTTGAACGAGAACTGGGCTATTACTGCGGCGCACTGCGTCGAAAGGTGAGTGTATGTTATGGCTCTGACATTTATAATCAAGTTCTCTCCCACTCGCATCATTATCTCAGCCATCCGATATTCCTCAACGTTGCGGCGCGAAATCTCCTCGCGACAACACACACGCGCGATGAAAAGAGATTTTCTCCGCCTGTATAAACATTTTCTCATCTAGTATATTTGAGAAGCGACCAAGGCCATTACGTGGATTGTTGTCCTAAACTAGAACATCACAAGAAGCTCCACACGTGTTAACTTTCAAAATTCCGAGATTCTTTTCTAAATTGTATTCATATTGTCATTGCATTCCATTCTTTTTTCTAAAATACTTTTTTAATTTTTCAACACTGAACTTTTTTAACGTGTATTTTTTAGTGATACAGTATTATGTAAGACGTAACGGACGATAATTTTGTTTCCGAATAAAATTTTCTGTCAAATTAAAATATTGATATATTTTACAGCGTACAACCGAGCGATCTATTGCTGAGAATCGGCGAGCACGATTTGGCGAACGAAGACGAGCCGTATGGATATCAGGAGAGAAGAGTGCAAATTGTGGCGAGCCACCCGCAATTTGATGCGCGTACCTTCGAGTACGATCTCGCCCTGCTGCGATTTTACGAGCCTCTTCTGCCGTTCCAACCAAATGTCCTGCCGATTTGCCTGCCCGACGACGATGAAACCTACGTCGGTCGTACCGCCTACGTTACTGGCTGGGGCAGACTTTACGACGGTATTAAAATGCAGAGTCATAATATAAGTAAATAATTAATTAAAGTGCATCAACAACACGGTTTACATTTTATGTTCTCGTATCAATACCCAGCGCACGTTAATCCGTACTAAAACTGTAAATTGTTTTTAACGAAGTGCAAAGTTTTAAGCCGCGAGAAATTAAATTATTGTCACTCGCGCAGATGCTTAAGAATATTTTTATCTGTCTTTGCAGAGGGGCCGCTACCGTCCGTGTTACAGGAGGTCCCGGTGCCGGTTATCAATAATACCGTATGCGAAGCGATGTACAAAAACGCGGGTTACATCGAGCACATTCCGCATATATTTATCTGCGCCGGTTGGAGAAACGGCGGATTCGACTCTTGCGAGGTCAGTTTGCTTGCATCTTTACAAAATCAAGAAAATCATCATTCACGATCTTATTTAAACTCTTCGAAATTTAAAATAATAATTAAATAAGTATTGCTGCTATATAATTTATATCGTAATTCTAACAACCACGTCAAGTTGCTGTGTCAATAAAATATTTTTAAAAATCTCTAAAAGATTGGAACGTTTTTAAAGACGCCCTTTGAACATTATAATTGTTTAAAAATTCGTTCTTATTGATATGAAAGCTTGTATATGATATATATTTTAATTTGTCATCTTCTACACTCGTCAGGGTGACAGCGGCGGTCCGATGGTCATCCAAAGAGCGCGAGACAAGCGATGGATCCTCGCCGGAATCATCAGCTGGGGAATCGGCTGCGCCGCGCCCAACCAGCCCGGCGTTTACACGCGTATCTCGGAGTTTCGTGAATGGATCAATCAGATCCTGCAATTCTGAGCATCCCGAAGGGCGAAAGAGCGTGCCCCGCGCTCGAAATTCGCGCTTTCGCGTCGCGCCGACTCCTACGAACGTTTGTAACGATCGCCAAGCGGACGGACGGCACCATCTGCCGGAGCTGTGAGCCAAGTGCAATTTAGTGGAAAAAAGAATCTAAGAGATCCCAACGCGGGGATTCACAGAGATCTGTGCGCGTGTTGCGAACTCGGACGACATGTGGAGCCACTGATTCGATTTTCGCGTGTGAAGCCGCGACGTACACGCGATTTCCCGGGCAAATCCGACGTGTTACGACGATACGATAAAGGGACAAAAGGCGGTATCAATTTGCGATATCGGAGGCAGTGAATACCAGTGATGAGCACATTAGATTTTGTGACAAAGGATCGACATTCACGATCGACTTAGATTCATTTATCTAGAATCGATTTAAACGTAGTTAATTCCAGGACACGGAATTACGTTTTTAAAGTAAATTATTCTTTTAGATGTTTATAGATGCTATTCAGCGTTTTAATTTCTCTTATATAAGATTTCTCCGTCTACCAAACATATATTAATTGTTTCTTTCTAATGTGTTCAGTTTGCTCAAAGCCTGATTTATCGAATGCATGTAAAAATGCATATGTGTTGCGCTAATAGATTTGCAAAGGAAATGTTGGATACGTTATTAATTTAATAATAGACAAAACATACAAATTTGAATTAATTTGAATTAAAATAATGTAAATTATAATACAGTTAATTCAATATATAAGCTTATATAATGAAAAAAAAATTTTATTCGTTTTGGATCAAAATTTATATTATTTGATATTTAAAAAATGTAATTTATAATATTTTGTGTTTTTTTTCATCTACGCTATTTAAAGCGATTAATCGTGAAGCGCTACTGTGATTCAGAATTAACATATTTTCTAAATATATATTTACATATAAAAATGTAGTAGAATAAGTTTTTGAATCACAGTCTGTGCAAAAATTGTCTATGTAAATGTTGTTACGTGGTACAACAAACATTCTATAGTATCGTAAACAAATATTTGAAGCGAAAACATGAACACTGTCAGATGAATATAACTTATGAAAAACCATATTTTTTGACTTTTACCTATCGACAAACAAAGTATCAAATTATTCGTCACCTCTCTGAATATTTTTCAGACACAAACAAAAAGTTACGAGAGATTTCCGTAGATCCGTCCATACAATGGACTATTTAAATTTCTATTTGTAAATTTAAATATGCATATAGCCGAGCGCAGAATAAACAAGGTATTTCAAAATTGCTGGATGAGAGGAAAATCGATTTCAAACTTCTCAAATTATATAAAATAATTTTACGATAATTATTCGTCGATTATTTTAGAATAATCGGATAAAACAAATAATGGATATGCACGACGTGTACGTATTATTTGTCAATTGTTTACGGAAAATTTTATTGTCAATATCTTGCGATATAATCGAGTTGCTACTGTTACTGGGATTTAATATTCCATGCCGACGTCAATCATACGCAATTCCGCTCGTTATGAATTTACATAGTAATTTCCAGCAAGTTCCAATGGGAATTTCAGTGCATTCTTCGAGGCTCATGAATATCCAGTTATCCCGATTGATCTGGGAAGAAACGAAGGGAAACGCGTCCGACAGTCTCACAAATTCTGTCTCCTTTCTCTCCCCTTCTATAACGAGCACTTCGTACTTACTTGAGTATAGTCTCAAGTGAAAATAAATTGACAATGCGCTAATGGTAAATTCTCATTAATCTCAATGGTTCGTCTGTGAGCCGTCAAGCAACTCGTTGCATTTTAATCTAAAGAATATATTCTACCTAAATTGTAAATTAAACTCGATCGAACCGGAAGAATCGGAAAAGACAAATGCACTGCATAATGTATTAGATAGTATTTAATTTAATTTATAAAAAGTCTATATCTATAAAAAAAAATGCATAGATTATATTATATATACATATGTACACACAGCGACGTGCATGCGTGTACGCGAGTAATTTAATCGCGCGTGTATTTCAGACGGGATTTATGAAGAGGTATTGTGCCCCGTGCATTTTAACGACATTTGCCGGAGCGCCTTAATTACTCAGAAACACCTCGTACGATTGCGTCAACAATCTATTGCGTTCTGCATGCCCGATTATTTGAAAAATATATCACGCGTCGCTCTCTCGTTATTGCGCGCGCGGGGAGAAGCTCGTTTCTCGTTAATTAAAGGTATCGACAAATGTCGACGGCGCGAGGCACCGCAATCGGAATAACGCGATTCCGTTGCACATGTAAATATTCAGTATCGATCGGATTGTGGCGCGGTACGCGCGACAGGTTCTCAGAACCTGCCCGCTTTTCATCTCTCGTCGCCACCTCACCGCCTCTGTACTTATCAGACGTGCATTAAAAAAAGCGATCGCATCCACAAAAGTTGTACCGTGCTGTATTCAGTTATGTCTATTTTTTTTCCCCCACCACCCTCTTCTCTCCTTTGTTACGTGCGCGCCGCGTGCATTATATCCCTCTTTTACGTCATCGCTCCGGCGCATCCTCCCCGCGATACGCGGCACTGCGAGCAACGGTGTGTGTGGGCGTTTGATATTTGCACACTGAGGGAGTCCGTGATTTCGAATATCGCCCACGCGTCGCAGACGCCCACCTCTCTGGGCTGGGCGCCAGCGCAAGCCAGGTGTACATATACGTGGGGTGAAATTTCGCAAAATTGAGTTCGCCACTTTAATGAACGGCACCCGATGAACTTCTAACGAGGCGAGATCGCAATACGACGCCGCGTGAGTGTTAGACGGAAACTTTGATTGTTAAAATTTATATTAACGAAAATTCGAGATATTCCTTTGTGTCAACCTCTCGCGTTGACACCTCTTGTTACTCGAAGGCTACAAACCTCCACCGAAATACGTGTCAAACTTTTTAATCGAAGCGTTAAACAAAATAAAATCAAAGCCAAAATTAAAACTTGCAACCAGGATGAATGAAATGAAATGTGTGTAATGAATTTTCTATAAATTTTATAAACAAACGGGAAAACTATATTAAGCTATAAATAAATATGTCTACGCAGCAAGCAAGAATTTCGCGATATAACAGATTTGATTTACGCCTTCACTGTTTCTCACGCTGAATATTAGCGTACTAAATGCATGCATCACGCGGAGTTAGCATCCTTGGCGGCCATAAATTTTCCCCGATGCTAACGGTACGTTGCCAATCGCGTTCGGGGAGAATTGGCTTTCCTTCACGTGTAAAAGATATCGAGCGATCAGCCGTGAAACATCTCTCGGATACAGTTAAAATTCGATGGACTCATCTCTGAGTTAACCACTCATTGGTTTATCCAGGCAAATGTATTTAGCGGGCATGTAATTATGGCAGATACCGATTACGATATATATATTCGATTGTCGTTATAGTTGTTCTTCACGCGCCGCTGGCGCCCGTATGATTGCAAAACCGATTTCAAATTAAATGTAGCAGAACAAATTTGAGTTCCTCGATTCATGAAATTCGTTCGCGAGAACGCAAATATACGAGGGAAAATTTTGCATAGCGGAAATCTGTTTTAAGCACTTTATTCCTTGCAGTAAAAAAGAAGGTAAACAAAGACATTAAAAAATCTTTTTTTTTTCCCCTTTCTTCTTTACGTCATTTTCTCGAGAGTATGTCAGAAGAAATAAAATTCCATAAAATGTATTGGAATATTATTCTAGTGAATAAATGCACGAAGAAAAATTCTTTCATAATTACTAACGGAAATACGCGATGTTATTCAAATACGTTCGTCTTTTCATTGCACACAGAATTATTATGTAGAAAGATGTCGCAGCGAGTTGAATTGCAATTGCAAATTGAACTTACTCTTTCAAGTAGACTTTATGTTAATAAAGTTTTAATTCGCGAGTTTGTCATAAGGAAAAATTATCACACAAAATTTGTAGAACAGTAAAGTGTGCACAGTATTTCTAGTACACTCTGTATTATACCGCTATATACGAAAGACGTGAAACAACAAAGAGAACGAGCAGCATTAATGAGAATCGAGATTGAAAAGCTTGTTGTTTTACTCAACGCAAACAGAAGAGAAGGAGAGAGAAAGGTTCCATTGTAGATCTCAGGCTAGGTAAAAAGGTTCTTTCTATGTTATTTCTCTTACTACATTTGCCACAGTAATGAGTTTCAGACAAAGTTACGACCGCGATTTACCTGTGCGTTTCTCTATGCAAAGCTCTTATTTATAAGTAAAATCTTTCGCGTCTATTAAAATTTACCATTACTCGTAACTCCACAAGAAAATTGTTGACAAGAATATTTTCTAGAATTTTCTTTCTTGTTCCTTAGTGATACGTTTCAATTTATTAATTAAAAATTAAAATGCTTGTTGTTTCAATAATATTAAACGTCACTTTAAAAAATTTCTAATTAAAGCTAGAATATTTCTGATTGATAAATTGAACGAACTTATCTAAAGTGAAGTTCGATTCTAATTATGCTATAATATTAAACGTCACTTTTAAAAATTTCTAATTAAAGTAAGAATATTTCCGAGAATTCTTTTTTATTTGTTCCTTAGTGATATGTTTCAATTTATTATTTAAAAATTAAAATATTTGTTGCTTCAATAATATTAATGTCACTTTTTTTAAATTTCTAATTAAAGCAAAATTCTAATTAAATTTTGTAATTGTAAAAGAAACGCAACTTTCGTTTTATTGTTTGCCGTACGAGGTCTCCACAGGAATAAATAATCACGCTTTGTATTCCCCGATCAAAAGTACGAACCGGCCTAGAAAGGAGAAGAGAGAATCGCGGTTTTTAAATTATATTTAATGGGGTAAAGACGACACAATCGTTGCGCGCGATTTATGCGGCAGTACAATTCTTTCGGAATGTGACTCTCTCTCGTCTCCTTTCTCGCGATTTCATTGGCACGCTGTGACTCGGCGCACAAAATAAGCTTGTTAAAATAATGTTTGCGCTCGAAAGCGATTTATGTGAACAACTTTTTCCCGGCACAATGTCGTAATGGAATCCAACGATCCATGTTACTCGAGCCTAATAGACACGTCAATTGAATTTATTGGATTTTTTCGAGATCCGTTATGTACGTCTTACACTCGCGCAAAGAAAATGTAAATTTCTAAACATTGCTGTAAGTTTCTTTTGATATCCCATTTTTTTTACTCGCGATGATGAGTGTTTCGCGTTTATCAATCTACACTTATTACTTTTCTCTCCACGCTCTCTCAGTGCCTTTTTTACATCAGAGCTTCCGGAATGCTGCCTTCATTCCATCTACTTGTCACTTCCGGCTTTAACTGACGCTCGTAATTATCGGGTCTACACGGAAAATAAGTAAATTATAATTATAATAATTATTAAATTAACCGACGCACACTGATATCGCCAGATGTACAACAACAACCTAAACCAGTGAATAAATTTGCCTCGAATCTAGATAAGCACTGGCAATAAAAGTTACAAATACTGGCATTGAAAAGTTGAAGAATAAATATCTGAAATTAGGTCAATGTCTGTAATAATTAAACTTGACATTAACGAACTTGCTTTAGAAAATAAGGATTATCTCCGAGTATTACTAAACTACCAGCGTTCTTGAAAAGCTCTTTGAACTTACTATTTTCACTTTACTTCATTACTTTTAATTTTCCTCAAGAAATTTTCACACGTGCATAAAATATGCTAAACATCCTTCAAATTTATGATAAAAGCTTGTAATAAAAGATATAAGTTAAAGTTGTAATTATATGGATTCTTAGAATCTTTTAATTTGCAAAAAGTGTTAGTGTGCATTAATATAACATGCTACAATTTATATTCCTCGATATTCCTGCAAATTTACTCATAAAATTTGTTAAAAAATACCGTGATAAATAATTTAAATGTGCTTCCCGCATATACATTAATATTAAATACGCTATTGCATATATTAGTACTGCTAGTCATAGGCGAGGTCAAACAATGCTTGTCAGGCAAACAAGGCCTTTGTCAGGAGCCGAGGTAATGTTACAATGCAGTCTCACTTAGCACTCGACGATCGGGAGGTAATTATCTAACACACGAGGGCGAACGCGCGATTTTCCCTGTTTATTACGGCCGATGCTAAACTACTGAAAATGTCACAGGCGTGACGGGCCCGGTGGATGGATGTTACTGGATCGGGTTAAGTGGCTTTGGAGAAAGCCACACACACACACAGTTACCGCCGCCTTTTCCTTATGCAGTCACGAAACCGCCGGTGTACCTCGTCTACCCGTCGGCAAATCATCACGCCGACCTTCACCCGACGGTCGCGTCGCGATGCAAATCGACGAAGAATAATAACGCCGCGCTGTCGTAAGTCGAGAGGTTTTATTCCCCTAATCGGGACAGCGGGTAAGCCCGAGACACGTGGACATTCGCCGGGATCTCGCCTCTTTCACGCGCGTCTCTCATGTAGATTTACCGTGAGATGTACGTGAAAGTTGTATTTGAGCCTACCGATTCGCCGATTGATAGCGACGCGAAAGCATCCCGACGATTGGGATGTATGGTGGTATTCAATGGCGGTATTAGAAATATGTGTTTGGATAGCTAACTCGGATGTATCAACAAGAAATAGTAGATTTCTTAATCTTTAACCTTCCTCATCTTGCGATAATTATATATATAATTAATAAAATTAATAACAAATTATTATCTGTCTTTTTTTTAATTGTTTGTCATTATAACGTTGATCATTAATTTGTCCATTTTAATTATTCATACTTTTAATATAAATATTGTATGTATAATATTAATTTTATGGGTAAATATAATTTAATGCCAAGTTTTGTACATTTTTAAAATACGTAAAGTGTGAAAAAATCTGTAATTTACCGTTGACAGTACGTCAACACTCTCGTGGGTTAACGTTATTACAACGTTGTAAGTAATACTGGTATCGCAATATAAATGGAAACTCAGAAAAAAAAAATATAAGTTAATTGTCGTTGCAAAAATGAAAATTAGCCACGTGGAATAAAGCAACTGGGAACGGAACACTGAAGTATGGCAGTGTAGTGCGGTGTTTCGAGTTTTTTCAAGGACTCGCAACATATCGCAAATTAAAAGGAACTCCGCTAATCGCGCAATCATGTTATTTACTTGAAAGTATATATATTTCCTCGACACCAAGTAATCATAAGTTTGTACTACCTTATCATTGCTCGTCGCACCGCTCTCAATTTCTCGTCAAACTAAAAAAGCCATCGCGGTTCAACTCTTATTCGAGATCAGGATGACCTGCATATTTCGCGAAAAAAATTCACCAGGAAACGTAACCATTCCACATAGCGTCTTTATCGATCTTTATGTTTATTCGCTTCTTATCGCATATAAAAAGCGATAGTTCGTAAAATTGAAAACTTATTGGTAGGGTATTTTCACAATTAAAGATTATTGAAAATAATCATCAAATTAAATCGGCACATTAACGGAAAAAAGATTCGCGGTTATGAAGAAAGAAAATCTGTACAATATCATTAAATTCTTCTATTATAAGTGTCCATGAATAAGAGATGCAATATTAAATGTGAAGATGAGCGAAAATGTGCTCTAAAAAAACCTCCGATTAAAACCTCATTGATTTATTTTTTATGAAAGGAAAGTAAATTTTCGATCAGTCTAACGGTGATTGGAGCCGCGCGTGGCGACTAGCGTGATCACGGGTGACCAATTCATTGTGTAAAAATAGCAAAGGTTGCGGGAAACGAACAGTCGCTTCTGGTCGTGGTGCTGCTGATGGCACCAGCGAGATAGCGGGCACCTGGGAGCGCGAAGTGCGTCGGCGCTGCGACGTCGCTGCGCCGCTTTGCCGTGTGATCGATCAACGGATTTTCTTCAGGATCAGCACGACCTGGCGTAGCCGCGGCGCAGGGTCACGGTCTGACCTTGGTGGGATTCTCGATGACGTCGTGGGGATCTGACGACCCGGTACGCGTCCGGGATGACGTTCGACAATTCGACGACGTTATTAAAAGACGACGTTGTCGGGAAGGTGCGACGTTTCTAATTTCTTAAAGAGACACGGTACCGAGGCGATAATTTGTAATGAGCTTTAAGGGTTTCACAAAGTGTCTCGTTGGAAAGATAAGTCTCGGGCGAAATACGAGATAAAAGACAATTGGTTGGCGAGCGATAAGTAAAAATAATAGCGGGGCACATTCTTTTCAGTTCTTTCACGGAGACCAGGTACAGAAGAGATGAGAAGAAACGCACATAAATGATAAAGATAGAGTGACATGTACGAGAAGATGCGAGAAGGGCGCAGCGTTTTTGCCGCGCTTCTGAGAATCCGCCGCGAGCAATCTGCGCAAAGAAAAACGAACGATCACGTCATGTGAAAGGGCACGTAGCAATCCTGACCCAGTTTTCCAGCCGTGTCCTGGGTCATGACCATCGATTGTTTCCCCTCTCTGGTCATGGCGTCGCGACCCAAATGTTTCGGATCCTTCCCTGGGATTAGGCGCTGTAACGATCGCCGGGAATTTATGGCGTTGCGAGGTGTCGTGCGCGCGGCTTGTAGTAGCTTCCACCGCAAAGAGAATACCACCTCCCGGCGCACTTGTAGTTTATATCGCAGCTTGGATCTGGTCGGATCGGTTACAGGTGTCTCCGACCGGCGCGTATGAGGCGATTTAATTGGGATTTATGTCGGCGGTGTATATATAGTCTTTCCGGATATTTCGCTGATAGCCGCACGAGAGGCTAGCGCGCTTTCGAAGCTTCTTCTTCTTCTTCAGGACGATCTGCCGAGAAACTTGTCATTCGAGTCTGCGCGCGCGTGCGTAAACGGCGAATTAACTTGGGCGCTCAAGCAACGAGAAGAGCGAGGGTGTCTCGTAAAAATTACACTTATCACGTAGGCTGTTATTCGTAATTGGAAAATGGCATATGCAGGAGCTTTTTTTCCCGCCGGACAGGCGATATCTCATTTGCCCGAAAAACTCATCCCGTGGGCATGTACAGCTTTGAAAGGCAAATAAGATAATAAATAAATTCGAGTATACTTCACGATGCGTACGCTGTAACTTATAGCGTTGTTAATCAGCGCGTAATCGCTGATGCCTGCCAGCTGAGGTGTAATAATTTATAGGACAATGGCGATTTCGAAGCTATTAGTGCTTCGAACTGACATCGGCGATGTCTCGTTATCATGTAAATTACCGTAAAGGTGAAATTAATATAATGCACCGCTCGTGTACTCCGTTCCATTGCTATTGTTACGTCCTCGTGCGCTGCATGCGGTGCAAAGTATCGAGTTTTAGCGATAATAAACGTAACGTCGTATTACTTTCTACATTTCTTTTCGGCTCTATAAAATACATTTATACAGAGCCACGGGCCTTAACCCACTTACCGAAAGTCACGATCACGGTCAATGCTTGTGTGCTCGATCTTGCAGCATGCGTCATGTTATGGAGAGAAAAGAATCGTCCACATCGGCGGGAGAGAATCATTCGATAATTCATAGTTTCACTAGCCGACTCAATCAATTATAATAAATTGCATTAAAATCTAATAAAACTTGCATTAACGTTAGGCATTAAAGATTAATCGTGCGTACCTGCCCAAATTTGGCTAACATGGTTGAGCCAATTAATGTACGTTTACTATGCGCGTTAATGCTAGCGTCGACGGACGGGAGAAAATGAAAAACCGCAAAGCCCGGTAATTTACCGTGTATCCTACGCAGATAAAACATGCGGTAACGAGGCGCTCGTATGGCGCACCTGTACCTGCGAAATAAATGAGATTCCATTCAGTGGACGGCGTCGTGTACCAAAAGATACAGGTCCTGACCTACTTCGGACCAATCACGTTCACGACCAAGGACTGAACTTCTTGTACTCTCTAACAAGACTTCTTTTAAAGCGGAAGTTGATTTCGATGATAATAATAACTACTCGAAAATAGAATCTAGCGCCTTGTTCCACGATTATTCTCGATGCGTGAAGAGGGACGCTAGATGAGATGTCATCTCTCTGGAATTCTCTCACAGTCGAAAGTCATCGACTGAGACTAAAGTACCGTATGGTCCTAACACACACCCTGCGGGAACGCTGCGTGAGCGCAAATTTCTGTTCCCAGAAATTCGATTGCCTCAATTGAAAAAGTGACGACCGCGCCGCGTCGTTTCGTCGCTTGCACGCAAAGTGTATTTTTGTAATTATTATTAATATCGAGAGCGAGCGTCCCTACTTTTACAATTTTAGATGCAAATAACATTTAACAAATAAAATTAAAATTTTGCTAAATATTAAATATATTGAAATACCTGAAAATGTATGTGTGTATGTGTAAAGAGAAAAAAAAAATTGCAAAATTTGATATTTATTTCAGCTAGCGCAATTTGGAGCATTGACTGGAGTAAACATTTGATAAATTTTTTGAGAAAAACTTCATATCCATGCAAATAAAATGCGGAACCTTGCCCTTTATGATACATTTTTTTCGCAAACTTTAATCACGTTCACACTATTTTATATACGGTTGTTTTATTTTATCGCATATTAATAATAAAACCTAAGTAAGTACATAATCAATATAAAAATACATAAGATCGATTGTTGTATAATACTGAATTTTTAAATTATTGTAAAATATTAGAAGATAATTTATATTATACGTATTATATTTTATTCTCTTTAATTTTATGTTGTATGGTGTTTTCCAAATTTCAATTGTCTGCAAAGTTATTTGAAAAATGAAACTTGTGTGCGATGCGTCACGCATATTTAACTTCGAAGAAAAAATAAATTCTGAACAAGTTCAATGACAACGTGAGGAAGTTGGATTTTGCGATATTATTCGAATGCGTGGTCGAGCATTAATACAAAACAGTACCTGAAGTGAAAGAGCTATGAGAACCGAGACCGTTATCAATTACGCATTCCTGCGTTGCAAGGCTGCGTTTGAGAGAGCCATACATGGATTCTTCGAGACTCGTCATAATTTCACCATGATTATACGGGAAGCAAATGGTTTCGTGGTTTCACCATCTCGTACGAATTGCAGGATACAATCGTCAATTATTGATGCACGTTCACGATGACGGCGCGATGTCATTGCTTTAGAATTGTTGATTTCTATGAATTAAATTTTCTACAGTGAACCCTAATCAAATTCTATTAGCAGCTAGCTATGATTATCATTTAGTATCAAGTCTGTAATTGATAACCGCGTTCCATTATGCTGAAGATAAAGTTTTTGATGAGAGTGTGAATGAACATTATGAATGTAGTTGACGTTACAGTAATATGTATTTTCTAAACATTATTAAAAACTAATTAATGTGTCAATTTGTATATATTTTTAACAAACAATGCACAAATATATTTTATATTTTAAACGATACTATTAATAGCTATTAATTTATATTTATAAAAAATATTTCAGCTCCTAAGATATCTTTAATTTTGTATCATCCAAAAATTTTGGTGATGATAACAGAAAATTATTTAAATAGTTGTTCAATTTATTAATTATATGTAATTATTTTTCTCACTTTTTTATTATTGTACATTATATAATTATATATAAATAACATAATCACGTGTAAAAAAATAGATTCCGACGTGGGCATTAATCACACGAAATCGACACGACCACGACGATCTGATTCTGAAATGAAGTGAAATTCAGCTACAGCATGTTAATTAAAATTCTTGGTAGCGAATTGCTATCCGCGAAAGCTGTGGCGTACCTTGTCGAACGTTTCGTCTCGCTCCGATTACACAAATAGGATTATGAGTAACCTGTTTCCTTTGTAAGCGGAATATTTCAATAAACAGCGGAGCAACAATGTATGCAGTTGAAAATATAAAAATTCAGAAAGACGATTTCTAATACGCAAGGCAATTAATTAATACGTTAATTAATTAATGCAACCCATCATATTTTGCATTATATAATATAATATTAATAGCCATTTTGCCGCAATATATGCACATAGTTACAAACAACGAGATATATATATATTCATTGTAATAATATATATTATTAAAATTATATGAAATAAAAAATTTAACGTTATATTTGTTCCTTTTAAATGTTACACATTCCATCCTCTCCTCTACCCTTTTAGATTTATTGCTCGATAAATATTTAACGATTCAAAACATAGCTTTAGCAATGCAAATTTGCTGGCATTGTGATCTCAACGTATTATGTCGTCGGCGGTGTATGCGCGCGCTGCAAGCTCGAAAGTAATCGTAATCAGGCAATATTGCAATTTCCGCGTGCAACTCGCGGCACCATTATCACGGTAATAAGGATATACGCGAGTTTCGTGCTTTTCCCGGTATTACAACGTGTGATAAAAATGTACTTCAGACTACACTCCGGCTGGTTAAAGCCATATTTTCTCTGACCCTCCCCGCGTACTTGCGAAAGTTACTTTACTGAAAAATAAGAAATACGATTTCTGATACGCTAGATAATTAATGCGTTAATTAATAACCATTTTACTGCGATGATACATGTATATACGTATGAAAGTATGCGCATGCACATTCACGATTTTCATCCAATAATCCGCATTCCGTTAAGTGTGTGTCATTAACGGTAATGAGATAATATCATTAGTGGGACAGACCTTTATATCAAGCAGACGACAGACGCGCTATGCGAGTTGTATTTATCTCGTAATACAACTCGTTACAGCACTCTATTGTAATTATCCTCTTGTATCTGGAAGTAGGAACACTTACTCGGCGAGAGAAACCAAAGACGCGCAGACGCCGGAAATTGGACGTTTATTATTAGCCGCTGATGAGATCTCCGCACAAAGAGAAAAATTACGGAGATATTAAATTATTAGTTGCAAGAAGGCGAGAAATTAATTGCTTTACATTTTTAAGAGTAATTTTAGACAAGCACGTCAAAGAATTATTTTCTGCCAAGGAAGAGCTTCGATTGAGTACTTTGAGAATAACTTTCTATGCGATTTAGAATAAGATCTATAAAATTCGGAATATCCAATTTTTATGAGTGCTGATTCTTGAAAGTAAAATATACATTAAAGAAATTTGACATATATTCGTAACAAAATGATATATCTTTTAAAACTATTTGATAATACACAAATTATGAGTGTTACTAATATTAATTACTTATTTAAAATTGCTAATAGTATTGTAGTACACCAGAAAAATTGTGTTTACATTACAGCTTGTTTTTCCACTTTATATTTTCTTAATAAAAGAAAAAACTATTAATTTCTGTAAGTTATGACGAAGACAAAGTGCTCTGGAATATTTTTAAATGTAATAAGGAAAACTCATTTATCTCTTTCAGACTGCTCCCAAAAACAATACATATCGTTGCTCTCTTTTTCTAGTTAAGATACATAAAGTCTTTCTTGCGATATTGTTATAGAAATATGATGGACGACTACTCGTCGCAAATAATTGTCGTCTATAATTTTCATTGAAAAATAATTGGATGAAACGAGACGGAAGCGGGAATTCTGTAACATTTTATATGAAGCGTTATCTTAACGATCATCGTTTCGCAGGCGACAAGAACAAATGTTACAACTAGAATTCTAGCTTCGCCGTCGGAAACGTATTTTCTATAGAAGGAAACCCCACAGGCATGAAACTTATTTAACCGTTTCCGCAAGCAAGAATAGATTTTCAGGCACGGCATCGAATCGGTAATGGTACCTATATTACGTAACCATCCTTTTAGCTATATTCATTAGTGTCATTATTTAAAAACGGTAAAAATGTCAATTAAATTGCTTAATTGCTTAATTTTTTAATTATTTGCTGCTCTTGTTATAAAATGACATGTTTTCCGGAACTGTGAATAAAGATGTTAACGCGGCACAGAGTAACGCGGTTAATGAACTGCGCAACCTTGTCGCGACGTTATCAGCTGACTATATGCAGTCGTCGCGCTCATCGAGCGATTCTTATTTGGCTTTTCCATCGAAGATTTCCTTCTCTTCTCCGGGAAGAGTAGCGAGACGGCATCGTGTAAGATCGCATCTCATTTTCACGATGGTATCGCGAAGCGTTTCCTGAATGGACAGACAGAACCTGGAGCGGCCGAGTGCGGCCGGTGGATGAGTAGGACAGTGTGTCGCCGTCCTGCACGTTGGGCCCCGTTCTTCTCCACGTGACCTGGCCACTGACCCACTTTGGTTTCTCCTGGTTCCCTCTCTTTCTGTCTTTCTCCCCGATGGTATTCCCCCTTCCGACC